>PVJC01025457.1:0-24737 GCA_004026665.1 Murina feae | reverse complement strand
CCCTTATGGGGCAAGAGTTGTTTCAGTGGGGCTTTTATGCTCACTGCATCTGCCCCGAGTGTGTTCCTTGTGGATCTGTTTTGTTTAGGTTAGTCCCACTCTGGCCACTGGGTGGGGCTGGCTCCTGTATCTTTAAGGAGGTGTTGAGTTAGCCTTTGCCTTAGGCTACTCAGTCTTTTATATGCAAAAGCCTCTGACGAAGCTTGGGAGGGGCGGGGCCTCGGGGAGTTTGCAGGGCAGGGCGGAGCAAATAGCTATGACGCTTCTCAGCCCTGCGCTGAGAGACACCAGGGCTCTGTGTCCCACGGTAATTGCTGCAAGCAATGCTGAGAGAAACCCGCTTTGGATTTCCTCCTGGTGCCAGTCAGTCCCCCTTCTCCAGGTGTCTGGGTCCTCAGAAACTCGCCTGGAACTGGAGTTCAGAGCCGCTGGGAACTTGTGGTTCTCTCCGTTTTGGAAAAGAACCACGACCTCCGGCACCAGCCCTTTCCCCGAGCCCCGTGCGTGCACCTCCGTACCTCTGTACTTTGCTTCCGCCGCTCCTCTGAGTCTCAGACTCTTTTCTAGTTGTAGGATTTTCACTCAGCCAGCCTTCCTGTGGGTGTGAGTGGTGTCCGTGTGTTCTTTTCTTGGTTTTTCTGAAATAGTTGTTCACGGCTGCATTTACAGTGTTTACCTTATGCCGCCATCTTGCTGTCTCCCCACCCTGGGTCCTTATAACATGAATCCTTGGGTTGGGTTTTCTGTTACTTGCAACAAAATGAATTCCAAATGTTACAATTGCTAACTGGTCAATTGCTAGTGACCACCTGTAGCGCTGTGCTGGAGGAGGATCCTGAGGCCAAATCCAGGCAGAGTGGAAAGAGTGAGGTTGGTAAGTGTTGTCACAGTGGGAAGGGGAATGGTTCATGCATGCTATGTGTTTGCCATCAATGATGGTTTAAGGTGGGCCATGCATGTAATTTAAAAATTTCTAGTAACCATATAAAATAAATAAACTGGCCCTGGCTGGTTTGGCTCAGTGGATAGAGCGTCAGCCTTGGGACTGAAGGGTCCCAAGTTTGATTCCAGTCAAGGGCACATGCCTGGGTTGTGGGCTTGACCCCCAGTAGGGGGTGCGCAGGAGGCAGCTGATCAGTGATTCTCTCTCATCTTTCATTTCTATCTCTCTCACCCTCTCCCTTCTTCTCTGAAATCAATAAAAATATAGTTTAAAAAAGAAACTGAAGTTAATAATATCTCTTATTTAACCTAATATATTCAAAATATTATAATTTCAACACAGGACACTAGCCATGTATATACACTAAGTGGCCACATTATTATGACCACCTGATGTTTGTAGGCAAATCAGCTATAATTTCACGCTGAAGTTGCTAGAGGGCTAGACCATTGTAAATAGGGAAGCAGGTTTTTACCACGACAGTAGAAGTGATTTTTTTCCTGAAGACATGGGTAAACAACTCTATTTAACAGCCTTTGAACGTGGGATATATTTGAATGTGAGTGGCCAGATTATTATGACCATCCCATCAGTACTTCGTTGGGCCACGTTTTGCCTTCAATACTGTGACGATTCTTCTTGGCACTGACTCCACAAGATGTTGAAAGGTGATGCGAGGAAACTGACACCATGCCTGATGAATAGCACTGTCCAGTTCTGTGAGATTTGATGGTTGTGGAACCAGCTGCCTGATGGCTCTTTTAACTTCATCCCACAAATGCTCAATTGGATTGCGATCTGGTGATTGTGGGGGCCACTAAGCAAGGTAAAGTCTCCCTCATGTTCTTGAAATCACTCCTGCACAATATGAGCACCGTGGCATGGCACATTGTATTGTTGGAAGAAGCCATCTCCATTGGGATATGCCATCAACATGATAGGATGAACTTGATCAGCAATGATACTTAGGTATGTTGTGCTATTCAGACGTTGTTCCACATGAATTAAAGGGCCCAAATCATGCCAGGAAAACATGTCCTAAACCATAACACTGCCCCCGCCAGCTTGAAGGGTTGTACTCATGCATGTGGGGTGCATGTTTTCATGCTGTTTCTGCCAAATTCTCACTCTGCCATCTGCATAATGCAACTAAAAACGTGATTCATGAGACCACATGACTTTTTTCCAATGCTCGACTGTCCAATCCTTATGTTCCTGTGTGAATTGGAGATGTTTTATCTTGGTAACTGCAGACAGCAAAGGTGTTCAAACAGGCCTTTGGCTTCCATATCCCATACGATGCAGTGTATGGCTAATTTGCCTACAAACGTCAAGTGGTCATAATAACCTGGCCACTCAGAGTGTGTGTGTGTGTGTGTAAAATCTAATAAAAGGGTAATATGCAAATTGACCTCACTCCATTATGCCCACAAGCCACAGCTACAAGCCACACCCACCAACCAATTGGGAGCAAATATGCAAATTAACTCAAATAAGATGGCGGCAGCCATGGAGCTGGAGTTGCCCGGGGCAGTGGAGGAAGCTAGGGACCTGTGGGCCCTGAGCTCTACTCAAGGCTACAAAGTTTCAATTATAGAAGATAAACAGACCCCAGATACCTGCCCGGCTGGGACCTTGGGTTGCCAGGGGCAACTCAGGCTTCGAGTGGGGGGAAACCAAGGCAACAAAGTTTCAATTATAGAAGTTAAATAAATCCCAGATACCTACTTCAAGCCAGGCACCCTAGTAGGGACTCAAACCCTGAAGGGACTGTGGGCAGCCTGAAAACGGCCCTCTGCCCCTCACCCAGGCTTGCCACACCCCAATGGGGTGAGGGTCCACACTGGGGGCTTGGCCAGCTTGCAAACAGACATCAGCCCCTCACCCAGTCTGGCCAGGCACACCAGCAGGTAGAAATCCCCCAATGGGTCCCAGACTGCGAGAGGGTACAGGCCTGGTTGAGGGACCCCCTGAGTGCACAAATTTTTGTGCACCAGGCCCCTAGTATATATGTATACTAAAAATTTGTCCACTCAGGGGGTCCCTCAGCCTGGCATGTGCCCCTCTCGCAGTCTGGGACCCGTCGGGGGATGTCCGCCTGCTGGCCTGCCTGGCCAGCCTGGGTGAGGGGCTGATGGCTGTTTGCAGGCTGGCCAAGCCTCCCAGTGTGGACCCTCACCCCATTGGGGTGTGGCAATCCTGGGTGACGGGCTGAGGGCCGTTTTCAGGCTGCCCACAGTCCCTTCAGGGTTTGGGTCCCTACTGGGGTACCTGGCCAGCCTGGGTGAAGGGTTGAGGGTCGTTTTCAAGTTTTCAGGCTGCCCACAGCTCCCATTGACCCAACGTCCCAGTGAGGCTGGCTGGAATCAGGTTTCTGGGGTTTATTTATCTTCTGTGATTAAAACACTGTTGCTTTGAGCTGAGGCCTAGGTAGGTAAGGAAGCCTCCTGTTTGTTTCAGCTCTGTGGCTTCTATAATTGAAACATTGTTACTGTGAGCAGAGGCTCAGCCAGCCTAGGCAGGCATTTGCAGCAGAAGCCTGCTATTTACTTTAGCTCCGTGGCTGCCAGCCGCGATCTTGGCTGGGTTAATTTGCATACAGCCACTCTGATTGGCCGGTGGGCATGGCTTAGGCATCCTGGGGAGACAGTAAATTTGTATATTACTCTTTTATTAGATTAGATATATATATATATATCTCCTCACCCAAAGACATGTTTTTTATTGATTTTTTAGAGAGAGGAAGGGAGAGAGAGAAACATTGATGTGAGAGAGAAACATCGATTGGTTGCCTCCTGAACCTGCCCTGACAGGGAATTGAGCCCATAACCTAGGTATGTGCCTTGACCGGGTGAACCCTCAATATTTTGGTGTACAGGATGATACTCCGACCAACTGAGCCTCCAGACAAAGGGACACTTAGCCATATTAATTGCTCATTAGCTGCATGTGGCTACTGTTGCAACAGCACAATTCTAGAACCACAGAGGTTGGAATTAGAAGAGACTTAGAAATAGCTTCTACCACCACCTCATTGTACAGCTGGGCAAATGGAAGCTGAGAAAGCAGTAAGTTTCCAAAGCATACGAGTAGTTGTATTGACTGTCTGTGGTATAGCTCCTTCTCTCTGAACATTACATCTATGTAGTGGGTGTGGTAGACAGAATAATCCAGCCCCCTACCCCAAAGATGTTCCTGTCCTAATTCCTGGCTACCAATGTGTTACCTTATATGGCAAAAAGGACTTTGCTGGTGTGATTAAGTTAAAGGTCTTGAGATAGAAAGATTATCCTGGATAATTCAGGTGGGTCAGGGAAATCACTAGGGTCCCTATACGAGGGAGGGCAGAGGTCCAAGTTAGGAAAAGATAGGATGATGGAAGCGAAGGTTGGAGTGATGCACTTTGGAGAGCCAGATGGAACACAACCCTACCTACACCTTGACTTTAGACACCCCACTCAAGACTTCTGACCTCCAGACCTGTAAAAGAATAAATGTGGACTGTTGTAAGCCACTTAGTATGTGGTAATTCACTGGCTCTGCTCAGTGAATTGAGGAAATGTGTTCCCTTGTTTGTTTTAGATGGAAATCAGTGTCCCCTGCAATAGGACCACTTAACTTCACTCTGGGACATTCAGAAGCAAGCCCAGGGGGGCAATTTCTGCACATGACTCCCCATCCCCTGGGGTACAGCGCTCACATCCCAGCGAAGCTTCTACCAGTAAAAGGTGACAAGATGGATCTTTCCTCTCTAAGTTTGCCTTTGGCAAAATGGTTTGCAACATTTTTTGTGGGTTCCAAGTCTGGGCTGGGGAAGGGGTCTTTATTTCTTGCCTTTGTCTAGGAGTTACTATGGAGGACATAGAGCAAATGCTCTCTGGCATTCCTGAATAAGGAGGGCACACACACACACACAAAAGACAAAAACCAACATAATTCCTATCTTTCTTTCCTTTTATTAAATGCCAAAGCACAGCTAGAGGACTCTAAATGTGATGTTTTCATCATCCAATTTACCCATTTGGAAAATGCAGTTTAATAAAGCCAGCTGGATTAGTTGTAAGAACATGAGGCAGAGAGTCAAAGGACCTAGAATCAACTGAGAATTAACTCAGAATGACTCTGGGTCTGTGTTTCTTCATCATCAAAAAGAAAAGATGAATTGGGAGTTCCTCTGTGGCTCTCAGATTTTGCTATTTTAATTGCATTATGGAGGTTTACTACTGGTTGGAGGAACAGTCATCATCGAAACACCTACACTTTGATTTTAGACACCCCAGTTAAGACTTGGGGTGCCCCCAAAGCCTAATTTCTACTTCAGAAACACTTGTCATCATGTTTGACTTCAGTACTGTTAAAATCTCACAGAATCATACAATGTTGAAGGGGCCATTGAGACTGCCCATCCCAACCCCCTCATGTCACAGCTAAGAAAACCAAAGCTCAGAGCGGTTAAGTGACTTGCCCAGGTCTTGGAACTAGAAATGAGGTCTCCTGATTCGCAGTCCAGAGCCCCTCCTACTCTGTCATCGACTCCCTAATATTGTCCCTATGTATAAGTGTATAGTTTCTCCTCACAATAGCCAAGGAGAGCATCTCTCCAGCCCATGCCAAGGCAGTGGTGAGGAAGGAGGGAGAATGGTGCTGGGTGAATTGTTGAGAGGAAAGGTCTGTGAGGCTTGACTGTCTGCATATAAATAAGTTAGGGAAGAGGCCTGGCCACCTTTGCTGCACTGGTCACAAAAGGGGATTGACTCCGAAGGGGACTGCTCTTACTAATTTCAAAGCTTAAATTCACAGAGTGGGGGCAACCCGTTGGGGAGAAGTTGAGTTCTGCTCTAAAGGGGTTTTTCTTTTTTGGCTCTTATGTTCACACTGGGGGTCCAGCGTGTGAAATCATGCAAGACCCAGACCTGGCACCTCCTGGTGATGGGTCTCTGGTTGTTACTGTGTTAAGACCACTGGGTCTATATTATATAGATAACACTCAAGTTTCCCTCTAAGAAACTGGCAAATAAAGACAAATAAAGCAGTTCCAAAATATCAATTCTTCTTTAAGAAATTGGCAAATAAAGAAAAACTCAAGGAGTCTTTCTATGCTTGCGCTAGCTCTGAAGCACCCAGGTTACCTGATGTCTAAGGGAAGGCCAGAATGCCACATCCACCCAGGCCTATTGCTGGCAGTTACAGGTAGCAGGAGGCATTGACTTACAACCACCACCTGCAGGTACCAGGAAATTATATTTCACCTTTCCTGCCTTACACAAAAATCAATTTTAGGTGGGTGATTGATCTAAATGTGAAAAGTAAAACAATGCAGCTTTTAGAAAAGAAATAAGAGAGTATTTCTATATCCTTGGGATTAGAAAAGCTTTCCTAAACAGGTTACATATAGAAAAACTGGACTACATCTAAATCCAGAATATCTGTCCACAAAAAGGCTATTCAAAGAATAAAAAAGCAAGCCACGGACTGGGAAAAGGTGCATGTAATATTTATATCTATTAAAGGACTCATATCCAGAATGCTTAAAGAAATTCTGCCAATTGATAAGAAAAAGTTGGACACCCAAACAAAACAGAAAAGTAGACAAAGAATTGAATGGACACTTCATACCACAGTGACCAATGCCAGATCTTATGTTGGGGTTTCATCTACATAACAGTTTTGGGCTAGCATCAATGGGAATACATCATCCATTTTTACTGAGTGTGAGTCAAGATCAGTGGATCAGTTAGAAACAAAGTTTGGCAGCAGAAAAAAAAAGGATAAACAAATGTTCAGTCAAATGTTTAGTTATTTCTAAAAAGAGCTGAACTGTTTTAAATGTGGCGAGTGGTGTTTTAATCAGAGGACAGACTGGGAGGGAGAAGCAGAGAACACAAGTGTGCTCTGGATGGATTAAGGTTATTGGTTACAAAGGGAGGCATATTCAGACTGGACCCCTTCTATCTAAAGAATTGTTTAATAGGTTTACAATAAAAAAATGAAGACCAACCTTGGCAAGTATGCTCAATGGTTAGAGCATCATTACTTGCACCAAAAGGTCATGGGTTTGATCCCCGGCCACAGCCTGGGCATGTGTGGGAGGCAATCAATCTGTGTCTCTTTCACATTGATATTTCTCTCTCTCTCTCCCTCCTTTCCACTCTCTCTAAAAAGATAAATGAAAACATATCCTCCAGTGAGGATTAATAACAACAACAACAAATTGAAGACCAGGGACCTAAAACTGGTTTAGAGTCCAGGGCGGGTGCATGTGGGGTCTGGCACATGCATGGTAAGTGCAACCCAGATGTTTCTGACGGATGAACAAGTTCATCTTCCTCCCTCGCCACGTATTTTGTTGTAACTCCCAGAGTTTATCAAATTGGATGATGACTCGGCTGCTTTCATTTTCTGACTCATCACGCTCTAGAGGGCAATTGTCTTTATACATTTACCTTTTGAATAAAAGGAATCAGATGAAAAGGTCAAATGTTAGGAGGTATATGGTAAAAAAACAAACCAAAAAGCCCAAACTGTGAAAGCAATAAATTTAGCATTTAAAATTGTGCTTTGAGAAAGTGGCTTGGGGTTAAGAGAGTCACTTAAATTTTACTCTTTATTACTACAATCTTAATTCTCCCCTTAAACATTAAATTTCCCATTATCCTGCCTAGCTAATGAATGGAACATTTGGATCAATTAAACAGTTACTAAGTAATTATTATCATATATATTAGTTTTCAAAATACATCAAAGTACACTTGATATTGTGACATAATTACTTTTCTTTTGACAGATCAGAAGATACTCCAAGATTCTGTGGACTTCGGGACCTTGTTATGAATGCAAATTACCGTTGTCTTGTAGAGATATGCAAAAATGTTCATCCAGATAAATAAAGTGGCAGAAAAATTCATTTTTCTTGTCAAAATGGAGACCGGAAAGCGTTAGCATAAGCAACCAAAGGCACACAAACCATTACATGAAGTATTTACACCAAAATCAGGGAGCATTTTATAAGGTTTTGAGTTTTAATGAACAAAATGGGCTTCAAGCCCTTGCTCAATGGTAAGAACATTGGCCCACACACTTAAGGGTCATGGGTTCAATTCTCATCACAGTACATAACAGGATTGCAGGTTTGATCCCCAGTCCCGGTTGGGGCACATTTGGGAGGCAACCAATCACTGTGTGTCTCTCACATTGATCTCTCTCTCTCTCTTTTTATCTCTCTCTCACTCTCTCCCTCTCCCCCTGACCCTCCCACTCTAAAAAAAAAAAAAAAAAATCACCTTCCCCTGATGTTGGCACTGGCTTCCCTCTGGCACCAGGCGCCCGGACTTCCCTCGCAGCCCTGGTTTCATTCAGAAGGTCATCCAGAAGGATGTCCGAAAGGTCGTCCAGTCTAATTAGCATATTATGCTTTTATTATTATAGATTCTTTACATAAAGAAACAATAGATGAGTGAGGATTTACAAGACAAAGGAGCCTAGGTTTGGGGGGCACATGGTTCCTGAGGAATTTAAGGAGAATGTAGTTTTAGGGCAGTAAGTCAGCAAATTAACAAGCATTTGCTCACATGAGCTTCTCAGCTCTGATTCTCTCTGGCAATGAGGCTGCATCTTCATTAATTAGTTTCCTTGTTAACCCTTCTGTAGCAGGAGGGCAGCTTTCTCCGAGGTGGATTTCCTGCAGTTAGAGAGACAGGAGCGTGAGAGAGCAACTCTACTCCTACTGCTTCTCAAGTGATTTTAACTCAAAATAATCAATGTGCCATCGTGGGATAGTTTCAGGCCATGGCCCTGAACCTCAACAAAGGCAACAGTATAGTGAGGGGGAAATAACATGCAAATGAAGTGAAAAGTGCACCCCACCTGAGGAAGGGCTGGGGAGGAACTGGGATGGGTGTACTTCAGGAACAAACAGGAAGAATACGCTAAGGGCTATCTATCTTCAGCTGCGCGTGCTCCAGGGGAAGTTGACCTTACTCTCCGTTTGAATGCATTCTTAGAGAATATGGCTATAGGTCTGGATCCACTTGGTAGAGACTGGTCTACTCCAGCCCTGTGCTTGAAAGGAAATTCTGGAAGTCAGGAACACAGACCTGACACTAACCTCGTGCTCTGAGGCAGAGTTCTCACCTGACCCGGAGGGTTGGACCTACCCAGAACAGGAAGCAGGAGAGGAAGTCAGAACAGCAGGCCTAGATCATTAAACAAGACTCAGGTGGCTGCTGCATCCAGATGGCCTTTAGAGTTTCAAGATGCAGCTGGGACTGTGAGTGGCTGCCCACAGCCCATCAGCACTCGCCCTTGCTTCGCGGTGGTCAGTCCTCAGTGCATTGATGGACAACTGTGGCCTGGGTTGTGCAGTCTCCCGGGGGCCCCAGCGGGACTGAGCACCAGTTGCCCACAGTGGTCACCTTCATACTCCCTCTGCTGGCTCCCTCTTCTCAGTCTCAGTTCCTCATGTCCTGGGACCACTTCCCACAAGAACAATTTGCACTTGATCTCCATCTCAGGGTCAGCAGACGAGGTTAAGCTCCTCCACGGGGGTCCAGGGTATTGTGGCTCCAGAGCCTCCTTTGTCTCAAAGGCACATGTCTGCTCAGATGGACTCTCTCGGTCAGAACTCCCTTCACAGCGCTGCGCCCGCTGTTTGCTTGGGCCTCAGCTCCTAAGTGTGCCGTTGAGGAGATACTTGGCTTTCAGTCTTTATTTATTTTTTTAAACACAAGTCAAAGTCCTGGCCCACAGACTCCAGGTCATTGCTATTATTGTTGAAGGCGAAATGGTGCTGTAGAAACTAGGAATGTGTGACCTGTGTCTGAAGATGAACCAGAGAGGGAAGGAGAAGCCACCTGCTCTCAGTGATCTCGGATGTGCCTTGGATGTCTGGCTTCCTCCTTCGGTGAGTCCTGGGGCTTTTTCTGAGCTGGGTGGGAAGGGATAGCGTGGTGAGTGTGGCATCTGCCTGCATACTCTCCAGGTCATTTCATCTATTTGTCTTTTGTCTCATTTTTACCAAAAGTCAAGTTGGAGAAAGGAGAGGGAGTGATCTGGTAAATCAAAGGCTCCAGTGTGGAGGCTCCAGTTACCTGACATCTCCCGCTGCTCTCCCTGGAGTCCCTCCTGACCGGCGTATTACCTGCTTCACGGTGACCCACCACCTCCGTACCAGCGTCCCCTCCTGCCCTGTGGACCAGCTCCCAGCACTGCCTGCCTGCCTGCATTCCTCATGCTGTACGCAGAGGGGCAGTAAGAGCCTCGAGTGCATCAGGAGACTGGCTTCCAATTCCAGCTGAGCTACTTATTTTTATTTATTTTATTTTTAAAATCTTTATTTTTGAAAGTATTACATATGTCTCCCTTAACCCCCATCTACCCCCTCCAGTCCCACAGCTGAACTATTTTGAGCTATGTGACCAAAAAGCAGGCTCTAGGTCTCAGTCTTCTCATCTGTAAAAGGGGTAAAAATAACAGTATGTACTGCACTGCAACTCTTGTTTTAATTCTTTTGAAGAATAACATGCATAAGCATGTCACACCATAAGTGCATAGTCGGCACATTTTCGCCACCTGAGCACACCCAGGCAACCAGAGTCTAGATCAACAACCAGAACGTTCCAGAGACCCTTACTCCCTCCTCCCTGCAGTACAGGGCTGCACTGAGATTAAACGAGCTAATGTTTGTAAAGTCCTCAGAACAGTGCCTGGCATGTGGTAATCACTTTCCTGGAGTTTGTCAGAAAATAAATTCTTTAGAAGGGAACTGTGGCTTCCTGAAGCTGCCGCCTACTCCATTTTAGTGAGAGTAGGGCTATCATGCAAGTGTAGGTCCCTCTCTTCATTCGGTGCCGCGGGCACGATGAGTTAAGAATCTTCAGAAAAAAAGAAGTCTTTAGAATAATCAATTATTTCCTTATCACAGGGGAGCAGATGGCACAGTATACAGCCAACAGCTCCTGTGGAATGCCAACAATTTTGCTTCAATGAGAAAAGAGATATGCAATTAGGTTGCTGTCACCCTAACAAAGGGCCAGATGCACTGCAACCAGAGCCTCCCAGGAAGAGGCTGCACAGTCTGGGCCAGGTTAGGGGCCAGAGTCGGGTCTACGATCACGGTGGGGAGGGTGTCCTGAATGTGGCCTCTTTCGTCCCCTTCACATCCCCTAAGACATGCGAGGAAAGCTGCCCTGAGGAAGTGTCTGTAGAAATGGCCAAAGAGAGTTGAAGCAGGGTTGGGAGGGTTAGCACGGCACGGCCAACTTCACACATAGTGTTTTAAAGCTAATAAACAGAAGAAATGGTTCCACCACTCCGGTGACTGTATTGTACTTCTATTTCACCTCAGAATCTTTATATATAAAAGCCTAATGACCAGCCTACCAGCTGACAGGCCAGCCAGCCATAGCTATAATGTTCAATGACCACCAGGGGGCAGACGCTCAACGCAGGAGCTGCTGAGCTGTGGTCACTTGGCAGTGGTGTTTCTTGGGTGACGCACACAGAACCAGAGAGGAGGGAGACTGATTCCAGGTGCGTCACCCAAGAACCACCTTCTCACTATCTGGGACCCCTCGGGGGAAGTTGGAGAACTAGTTTCGGCTGATCCCAGCAGGCCAGGCCTAGGGACCCCACCTGTGCATGAATCTGTGCTTCGGGCCTCTAGTACATCTATGTTCCTTCTCTTGTCCTTGTGACACAAAGACACACAAAAAGGACAAAATTGGCAAATAAATTAAGCCATTTAAAAGGGAGGAAATGATCTCTTACCCTGAAGGACTTGTATGCATGCATATAAGCTAAGGTGACCAGATTTTAACATTGGTAAAGTGGGGGGGGGGGGGGTGTCTTTTTTAAAAATTATTATTATTACTTAAAATATTACAAAGAGTAGTAAATATGTCTCTTTCCAAAAATTGGAACTTTTTTAAAACACCGCGGGATGCGGGACAAATTGTTAAAAATCAGGACTGTCCTGCCAAAAGTGGGACGTCTGGTCACCTTAAATTATAAGCATAACCAATGGACAGAAGATACTGGGGGGAGGGGAGGCCAGGGGAAGGTCAAAGGGGTGAGGGGGAATGGAGACATATGTACTACTCTTTGTAATACTTTAAGCAATAAATAAATAAATGAATAAATAAATAAATAAATAAATAAATAAGGAAAAATAAATAAAAGGTAGGAAATGAGAGCCAAACTATCTACTTCCTGGAACACATTAAATTCAGGGGAAATAGTAGGTATTCTGTCCTACCCTGGCTTGGAGTCACCAGTATTAGTAGAGATATAAAGACACGGGGAGGAAAATGGATACTCAGCCCCAGTCTAGTGGCCGATATCCCATTAAGAAGACATGAACTTCGCCCTAGCTGGTTTGGCTCAGTGGATAGAGCATTGGCCTACAGACCAAAGGGTCCTGGGTTAGATTTTGGTCAAGGGCATTTCCTCAGTCGTAGGCTCCTCCCTGGCCTGGGCCCTGGTCAGGGCATGTGCAGGAGGCAACGATTCCATGTGTTTCTCTCACATTGATATTTCTCTCTGTCTTTTCCTCTCTCTTCCACTCTCCCTAAAAATCAGTGGAAAAATATCCTTAGGTGAGGATTTAAAAAAAAGAAGAGGAGATGAACTGCACCTGCCAAGCAAGCCCTGTCCAAATTGCAGATTCATGAGTAAAATGTCAGTTGCTATTTTAAACTATTGTAGTGTTTTGTTTTTTTAAATAAAGCAAGAGATGACTCTGAAACATCACCCAAAAAGTCTGGTCCACAGTGTGTTAAAATTTGGTTGCCATGATTGGTCTTTAGGAGCATTTAGGCTTTATGTCCATGGTGCTCACCAGCTTCTTGTTCTGCTTAACTCCCTGGAAAGAGGTCCACTTTGTCAAGCAGCTTGGAACATGCTGGTGAGTGGGTTTAAGCACCTTCATTTAAGCACCGAGAAGTAGAGGTTAGAATTGCTGTCTGGAGCAGCCAAACTCCTCTCGTAGTCATGCTTCTATGGTTTACTCAGCCTTCTTGGGGAGTACATAGCTGCTGAGCAGTCCCTCTTGGGGTGGAGGGCTCTTCTCTGAGATCTTATGTGATCAGAGTCGTGGTTGAGAGCTCCTCCTCCTCTGCTCTTGCCAGCTCATTCTCCACTCTCTGGCTAGAATGAACTACTTGGCCAGACCCTCGTGCTGGCTGTGTGTCCTTCAGAATCAGATTTCTGCTCTGCACTGGGTAAAGTGTCTGACTGGCCTACATTGTTGAAGCATTTGTTTGCTGGAGTCCTGGAGAAAACTGAATGCATTGTCTAGACTGAAGGTGCATATTTTTTTAAAAAAATAAATTTTATTGATTTTTCACAGAGAGGAAGGGAGAGGGATAGAGAGTTAGAAACACCGATGAGAGAGAAACATCTATCAGCTGCCTCCTATCCCCCGGCCCCCCCCTGCAATGGGGATGTGCCTGCAACCAAGGTACGTGCCCTTGACTAGAATGGAACTTGGGACCCTTCAGTCCACAGGCCGACGCTCTATCCATTGAGCCAAACTTGTTAGGGCTGAAGGTGCATCTTAGAAGCTCTGGACATCACCAAATTGCTCAGGGTAGAATCTGTAGCCAAAAAGTCTACTTTCATAGGATCGCTTTTTAAGATTCATCATTATCACTGAGTTGAGTTGTAACTTATTCTCTTCCACCTGGTCCTGAGTTCTTTACTTTGCAGTATGAGACCATACTGAATTTGGGCTGCATGTGGGGAGATGCAGATCTCGGAATAAGGTCCTTCTGTGCAAGGTCCTGGCTGGGGTGACCCTGTCTGTGTCTTCACTCACTGTATTTTTGTATGATGTGATGGGACCCTGGGAACCATGTCTGCAGAACTGTCAGAGGAACTGTTGACATGATGGGCATGACCACTTTGTCACCCCTCAGTGGATAGGGTAAACCAATATACTTAAAATTAAAAGTACACATGTGCTTCACCCTAGAAACTACACTTCTGGGATATTTTTTACTGGTTATATACCGTAACTTTTTTAGTGGGAAAATGTTTGAAACATCATGAATTAATAGGTGATTTGTATATTCTATAATATCCTATCTAATAAAAGAATAATATGTAAATTAGGTGTCACTCCATGACAAAGATGGCTTCCCCCATAGCCACAAGATGGAGGCACCCATCCCACATCTAATCTAATAAAAGAGTAATATGCAAATTGATCATCACTCTGAGACACCCAAGCCATCCCCGCCAGCCAAGCCAGGCCTCCCAGCCAATCAGAGCGGCTGTATGCAAATTAACTCAGCCAAGATGGAGGCCAGCAGTCACAGAGCTAGAGTAAACAGCAGGCTTCTCGTGCAACTGTCTGCCTAGGCTGGCTGAGCCTTTGCTCACGGTAACAATGTTTCAATTATAGAAGCCATGGAGCTGAAACAAACAGGGGGCTTCCTTACCTGCCTAGGCCTCTGCTCAAGGTAACAATTATAGAAGATAAATAAACCCCAGAAACCTGATTCCAGTCAGGCTTGCTGAGACCTTGGGTCAATGGGAGCTGTGGGTAGCCTGAAAGCCTGAAAACAGCCTTCACTCAGGCTGGTCAGGTACCCCAGTAGGGACCCAAACCCTGAAGGGACTGTGGGCAGCCTGAAAACATCCATCAGCCCCTCACCAGACATGCCAGCAGATGGACATCCCCTGAGGGGTCCCAGACTGCCAGAGGGCACAGGCCGGGCTGGGGGACCCCCCTACCCCCGAGTGCACAAATTTTTGTGCACTGGGCCCCTAGTAACTATATAAATAAAAATGAAAAACAAATGGATTACGTAATCAAGTTTAAAAAGCAGAAAAAGAACAAAAATAAGCCAGAAAAAGCAGAAGGAAGAAATTAATAAGGATGAAAGCAAAAGTAAATAAGAAAAATGTTTTCTTTAAAAAAAAATCAGTAAAATAAACTGCTAACCTAAATAGTAAAAAGAGAAAACAAACAAACATATGACATTAATGTCAAAGGGAAAAACCATCAAAGCAGAAAATTAAAAAAAAAATCATTGAGGTTTCTTTGCACAACTCTGCAAAAGCATTTGAAAATCTCAATGAAATTAATACATTTCTATAAAAATACAGTTTACCAAAGTGACACAAATGAGGAGATATAAAAAGCCTACCACACAATCTTCTATGAGAGATAGTACAGAGAAAAAATGATTTAAATAAATTGCCTTTTCCCCTCAACTCTGCAAAGGGGAAATTGCCAACACCCCTTCTCAAATGGTTAAAAACCTTCTAATCCCCCGCTAATCCCCGGACACAGCCCACCCCAGTCATGGCAGTATCCCTGGGGGTGAGACCCAGGTGGCTCTAGTACATACTAATGTTGAGAACTGCTGTCTGTACCAGGTAAGACTACCTTCACTTTACAGCTGAAGAAATGAAAACTTGGGGAGAGTCATTACTTTCTTTGAATCCTATACAGTCAGTGATGGAAACAGGATTGGAACCCAAGGCTGCCTGTCTCTCTGGCCTCCCTCGGAGATACAATACACCAGCTTACAATCTATTCTTGTGTTAACACATGTTAAACCTTTGGGAAACAGCCAGAGCCCATTGATGCCTTAGCACTTAGCTTCTCAGGATGATTTATGACCCGTTAGCACTAGGAGGGTAGAAAGCTCTCCCTGGGGCTGAAGGTGACTATTGCTCCCTCTGACCTAGCATATGCCATGGAACAGACCATGCACCATTGGTTCCCTGGCTCTCCAGTAAATGCCCATCAATCAGAGAATTTTCTCTTCCATTGAGGTTTTAAGTGTAAGAGAAAGCCAGGTGCATTAAGTCAGTGTAATTAGCCCTGAAATGCTTGTGACTGAGCAAGTGGGTTGAGAGAGAGAGAGAGAGAGAGAGAGAGAGAGAGAGAGAGAGAGACTCTCTAAGGCTTTATCAAACTGGAATTGTAAAGCCCTAGGCTGAACAGCAGCCAAACGTCTGCCCCTTTTCTTATGGGAAGCAAAGGATTCCCGAGGGATGGATTATGCTGGCAATGGCTGGGTGCATTTGCCCATCCGGGAATTCATTAATGAGGGCTTAGCTTCAAAAGCAGATAACAAGCTAATCAAAAGGGAAGGGAAGCCCTGAAGATCACACTGCCTAATGAGCAATGCTGGGGAGAGCAGATGGGAAGCAGGATTGGAGGGATGGGTGTCTTCGACACCGTGGTGCTGGCAGACCACTGGCTTTGAATCAAGAGCCAATAAAGAAATCCCAGGATAAGAGCATAATTTAAAGTCAGTAATGGCACAATCTCTTACGCCAGCCACCTCTCAATCTTCTTTGCTCCATCACCATCTCGTCATCCCAGAGATGGTGGCCCTGCCCACCAAGAATGCCACCTGGACCCAAGGCCAAGCCAGCTGGCTGAGCAGGGCAGGGATAAGGGGCTTGTATGAGAGGCCTTCCCTGGCCCACATGCTCTCTCAGAGGGAACACAAAGATGCATTTTTACACTTAAGAATCACACTTTCACTCTCTGTTTGAAAATAGGTGTTTGGGGTATTATAAGGTGAAATTTTGTTTTGTCTGGCCTCATAAGCTCTGCAGGTTGGGAAGAAACAGGGAATGTAATCATGTCAGGTTTTCTTTCTCCCCCATGAGAAATCCTGCTGCTTTCTGATGTCCAAGTACTGGCTCAAATATTTTCCTTTGCTCACTATGTCTCCAGGGCTTCAATTCTGCTCAGAAAGGAAGGAGGCCTAAAAGACTTGTCCCAAGGTCACCTTTGTGGCTCTTCGGTTGTGACTCTCCTGTGAGTAACAGAGTTTGGAAGCAATTTAAATAATGATATGTCACCAAGTTGATCACCCACCTGGCTTCTTGATTCTCAGGTGTCCAACGGTGATAGACCCTCTCTTTTGGCAGTTCCACCCTTCTCTATCTTTTCATCCTTCCCAAAGATTCAAACTCGTCTCTCCTTTCCAGTATAAAGAACCATTAAGTTCCTACTCCAACCTGGGTCTTACTAATTCTGCAGCTTCTGGTGGCCTCTGATATGAATCAGAGGTATCTGGTCTCTGCCTGGTACAGGAACTCAAAGTCCCTAGCTGGGAAGGAGAGGTTGTGGGATATGTGTCACCTCCACTCCAGGTAGAAACCTTTCCCTTTTTCCTGAGAGCCTAAAACTCATACGCAGCCTACATTTCTAGAGGCAGCTTCTTGTTGGAAACCCTTAGCAGATGGACATAGTAATCTGCCCACCTCCCCCATGACATTACAAAGTCCTTTCTCAGGAGCTTGATAAGGTAACGCTCTATGCAAGATTACACCTTCCTGATGCATAGACATTTTCCCAAGGCTGGGAGAAAGGATGTTCTTACTACATATAGAACGTCTTCTATTTTATACAGACACTGCATTGCTCCCTTGTCTCTAAGCCTGGCTACCCCACTGAAATCACCTTGGAGTTGTCTACGGCCATACCACCCTGAATGCGCCCGATCTCATCTGAAATCACCTTGGAGACCTTGTAGGAATCCTAGTGTCCAGGCTGGACCCCAGATCTTTTGCATCTGGATACTTGTGATGGGACTTGTGATGGGACTTCTCTCTCTATCTTTTTGGACAGTGTTTTTAAAATTTGACTGTGTATTTAGAGTCTCTTGGGAGGGCTTAAAAAATACTAATGCCTGGTCCCACCCCCCAGAGATTCTGATAATGGGTCTGGGATGTAGCCTGGGCACAGGGGATTTAAACATTTTTTTCCAAGTGAATCTAATACACGGCCAAAGTTAAAAACCAATGCTCTAACATTCTTCCAGATTTTCCAGCCTAGGGGCCAGCTGAGAGAAAACTGCTCATAACTCAAAACAAAATACCAGTCATCTACTGGTTGATATATTCATACTACTCTTTTCCCCCCACTCACAATAATTCACACCCTGAGTCTACAGGAAATATGGAATTGCTGAACAGAAAGCCTGCATTTTGAGACTTTATTCTACCAGTATCTCCTCTCCTTGAGCTCCAGCCTCCTGCTCTGAGCCACAATAAAACCATGAATAGAAAATAAGGACAACCTGGGTCCTGAGTCACTCTTACTAGACTATCATTCTTAATTGAGTTCTAATAACTAGGTTGCTGGAAGAACTCAGATGCAACCTGTCTGGACTTCCACAAAAGGACCCTGCAACTCTTGAAGATGCTTATGAAAAAAAAATCTACCTTGTTTATGGGATCATGTGAGTTGGTAATGGGACAGCAGGCTGAAGAAAAGGACTTTAGAGGTCCCTACGCTCCATACTAATATATTGACTCACTTTACTGTCTCCATGTCCAGGACAGGTAAAGGTTTGGTAAAAATCATAGGGGAAATTTCTTAAAAATCATCTTAAAATTCTTAACTAGGTAACTTATTGAAAATAGTCTCTTAACTAGGTGAGACTAGAAGTCTATTCTAGTCCTAGGATTCTCTGTGTCTGTGTGGATATGATTTACTCTAATCATATCCATGGTGGGAGAAAATATATTTAAGGAAAATAGGAGACTTAGGAAGTTTACATAGTTAATCTAATGAGACACTTATGTAAATAATACAATTATTCAAGGAGGCACTTGTATGTAGAAAATATATTGAGAAATAGGAGTATGGGTTTATTTTGACAAATATATAGGCAGAGTCAATAGAAAGGGTCTTTTAAATTTGAAGTGGTAGATTAGATATCAGATTGCTGATTCCTAAATCCTGTAATTTGCTCATACAATTCTGACCAGCGTCCTCATTACTTTGTCTTTATTATTAAAAAATTTTTTATTGACTAGCCCTGGCCAGTGTTCCTCAGTGGATAGAGTGTCAGCTCACACACTGAAGGGTCACAGATTTGATTCCCAGTCAAAGTTCAATCCCTGACCCTGATTGAGGTGCATTCAGGAGACAACCAGTCCATTTATCTATTCTCTCTCTCTCTCTCTCTCTCTCTCTCTCTCTCTCTCTCCCCCTCGCTCCCTTCCTTCCACTTTCTAAAATAATCAGTGGAAAAGCTATTCTCAGTTGAAGATTAACAAAAATTAAATATTTACTGACTATCGAAGCAAGATATTGGTTCTGGAGTAAGCAAGATGATAAGGCATGATTTCTGCCTTAATATCTTCCCTGACTAAGAATCATTTTAAGAAATCATGTAGCAAACAGCTCTGCCTATGCCTTGTGACGAAAAGGATTTGGTGGTGGTGCTGCCAAAACTTGTGCTGAAATGGGTCACATGGCTTCCTTCCCTTTACTAACCTTGACTACTCTTAAGTGATTATACTAATTAAGTGGCTAAAAAAGCAAGCAGCGGAAAATAGGACTGAGTTACAAAAGCATGGAGAATCCTGAGGGATCAATTACACCTCCCACATAATCACCAATTGACTCTACACCTAAAAGAAGGGAATCCCATATGTCCAACCTTCCTTAAACATGACATCAATTCACTTGGGAACAGATCTCTTTAGATGTCTACATGGTGGATCAAGCCAATTAGAGTGTAAGGTTTGAGACCTCCTCTGGGAGGTCTCTCCAAATTAGCTTATTACAAATTGCCTAGCAGAAAAGAGGTGGGTGTCAGCTCTGTGACTGTCCCACATCCCAGCATTCCACTATGGAGAACACATGTGTCAGCTTTTGCAAGAGCCTAACACTGTATGGATCAACAATTAAGACAGAGTCCTAAGTTAGGCTAAAGTCTAAGCAAAACCCTATGGTGTCAGGACCATGGCTCCTTTACAGCTGAATTCCATACCTCTTAGCAGAATAGGCACCTGTTGGTGACCTATTGATGTTCAGTAGACACATTTTCTTACTCTCTTTGTTGTCCATTACTCTCTAGAAAGGTTCGGGTTGCTTGTGAAATTTGGGGTAGATCTACCCTGGTGGGGGGGGGGGGACTCAGGTGATGATACTGACTTTATCCCTAAATAACCTCATGACCTTAGTCAAGCCATCTGAACTCTCTGTGGCTAGCTTTCTCCTCTGAACCTTGCACACATCTTCTACTTTCTGTCTACCTTACAAAGGTATTTTGGTAATCAAGTGGATTAAAACATATAAAGAAGGTACTCAATTACATTTATTTTTGTGTACATGGAGTCTTTTTCATAGCAGGTCCTCATAATATTTTAAACAATGAATAAAGTGATCTTAAAATTTCTGTCTTAAGCTCTTTCAATACTAGGCTTATTGTTTTTTTGTTTTTTTTGTTTTTGTTGGAACCAGATTTAGGGTGAAAGAAACCAAAGTCCATGGGCATCCTTAAGTTTTTATTCCTATAGTTACCATATCTACTCAATAATCTAATTATAGATGCCTCACTGACACTTCCCACCTTTCCATACCTCAACACATGGAACATCTCTCTTTCCATGCTTTTGCCAAGGTCCTTCCCTTTATCTGGACTGCCCTTCAATCCCTTCTCAGCATAACTGAATTCTATGTTTCCTACAGCATCTTCTTTCAAGCCATCCTGAAGGTGGTCTCTCTCTCCTCAGAATGTCAATGTTGCTTAATATAATTATAACTTCAGTATGTAAATGTCTTGTCCATCCAATCAGATTGTACGAAGCTCCATGAAGATGAAGAACATATCTGACCCTTCTTTGGAGCCTGCTTAGTGAGAGTCACGTACTCACTTATGTGGAAATTATAAAATTCCCAGTTTCCAATGGACCTTAGTTGGCATATTTGGATAAACATCCAAGATAATTTTGCAGATAAAAAGGAGTGATAAGCTGTATAAATCAGTGCAGTTGAACAAGTACCTCAAGGACATGGATAAGGTCCCCCAAACAGTTGTCCAGCACCTTGACTGTTGAGGAGACTCAGTGAGAACCCGGAGCTGTCCTCTGTCATGGTGCTGAAAGGTTAACTTTGAACTTGCACTAGCAAGAGATTTTGGAAACAGAATCTAAACAATGAATAAGAACCACTTTTGAGAAGGTTCTTTTGGGTTGTCCTACAGGCCTCTCAAACTTTATCCTCCATAACAAAATTCATTTTCTTTTAGACATCCTATTCTCCCTCTTATGCATCTAAGTCCTGGCAGCCTTGTTTCTTTTTTTTAAAAAAAAATATTTTTATTAATTTCAGAGAGGAAAGAAGAGGGAGATGGAAACATTAGTCATGATAGAGAATCATTGATTAGCTGCCTCCTGCACCCTCCCTGCTGAGGACCGAGTGCACAACCTAGACATGTGCCCTTGACCAGAATCAAACCTGGAACCCTTGAGTCTGATGGCCGGCACTCTATCCACTGAGCCAAACTGGCTAGGGCCCCTGTTTCTAAAATAGTTTTTAAAACCACCTTTCTATTTCCAGTCCATCACCACTGCAATAATTTTCTAACTGGTTTCTCTCAAGTAACTTGCTACTCAATGGCTGCCGTTAACAGCTCCCATCCCCAATGCCTATAGAATTTAATTCAAGGTCATTAGAGTGGGGAGCAGGTGCAGCAAGGTTCTCCAGAACTCTGACAGTTAAATAAGAATCATCAACTCATAATTGATGAGAATGATATATATGAAAAGGTCTTTAAAGATAAAGTATTTCTAGGATCAGAAACAGCAAGAGTAAACAAAACCTGTCTATATTAGCCAGACCAAACCCAGGCAGAGTGAAGATTATGTCCATGTTTAAAGAAGGTTTAGGAAGAAAACATGGTATTCACAAGGGGTGAGGAGGTACCATCTGCAGATGATAGAAAATTGAGTTTGTGACAAAGAACATTGCTCAGAATGCCTACTTGTCACAGATGAATCTCTGTGGGTAATAGAATGTTCTGGTTATTTCAGTTGGCTTCTCTACTCAGCTGTGGCTTTGGGAGGCTAATCTGAATGGATTGGATCCATGGGTTCCCTTGCTCTCCAACTATACCTTAGGGTTAGATAATAGAGAATATGGTCAGGAGATCAGAGGGAGAGAGGAGAGTGAGGCTGGATTGTTGATTCCTCCAGCTCCACCCCATGCTCATGGACATGACGTAAGGCTACAGTTTCTGCACTGGCTTTGCCATTCCCCTCCCTCATTCTGTTTGGCCTGCGAGTAGTACAGTGGTACTGCTCTGTGCCCCAAGTTTCCCAATTTGAGTGTGCCATCTGTTTCCTGTTGAGTCCCTGAACAGAGCCTGATGTCGTTAAGCATTCAAATCACAACCCCCTCGCCCCAATCTCATCTTCACCAAAATTATTCTATTTATAAATTGGCTTCACATGTGAATTCATCTATAAGGAGAGAATGTACTGGTCACATTGACATAAGCATTCTGTTCTACCTGGCATTTACACTTCTTGTTGTTAATTAAGAAATTGGAATTCTGATTTTATACCTTTTTATTAAATTAGTTTTGTTAGTGCAATTCGGCCTGCCTGGGATTAATCAGTTTAAGGTGCTGCCGAAACCGAAGGTCTGGGCTCAATCCACTCAGAAGATAGTACCCTTGGAGCCTCTGGTGACCATCCACTTCCACCCCCATTCCCTTCCCCACCCCCAAGCACTTAGCACTTACTGTTCCTCAATCATGTCATGCTTCATGCCTCTGGGGTTTTCTCCAGGCTGTCCTCTCTTTCTCTGAAATTCACCATTTCATCTCCCGCATCACTCCTACACATCCTCCAAAGCACTGTTCAGGCATCACTTCCTCTGTGGAGCCCTCTTAATCTTTTCTAGAAACAATCTGTTTAACAGCTATTTACTGAGTATCTTTGTACCAGGAACTCTGAGATGTCCTGGGGACATAGAATGACTCAGATAGTTTCATAGATGAGATGAAATAATGTAAAAAAAAACCCAAAACCTATCTAAATGACAGGTAAGACATCTGACAGCAACATGCATAGAATGCTGTGGAGAATTAAGGGGCGGGGGTGGGGGGGGAAGGGGACGGCAATGTTGGGCAGGTGTTAGGGGAAAAGGTTACCTGTAAGAGGTGGCATCTAACTTTGCTCATGAGTGAATGGAACAGGCAAAGGTCATAAGAATACAAAGCCTTCAGGGATTTCAGAGCAAAGAGTCTGGGTTCTGTCAAGCTTGTGACTGCTTTTTGAGTGGCCGCTTACGTACAGATGCCACATCCAGGACATCAGCTCTCCCCTTGGATCTCAGTTGATTAGAGCAGCACTGGACACGAGACCAAAGGGCAACCATGCTACAGGCCGACCAGAGACATGGGCGAGGCCTGGCATGAAAGCAGCCCTGTCATAGAATGAGCCAGAGATTGCCTCTGTGTATTAACCCTCAGATGGTTTATATCTTCACAGCAGGTGGAGACTCCTTAGCTCCAAAGCCCACAGGCACTAAATTCGAAATTTTACATACCCAATTATTTTTAAAATAGCCAAACAAGCAGATGTTTAGCTCTCCAGCTTTGCATACTTCGGGAAACCACAACCAGCATCTGCCGGCCACTGATAAGACAGAGCCTTAAGGCTGTAAGTCCCCAAGCTGCTCCTGCCCCTCAGAGCTCTCTGACTCAGAGGCTCCCACAATGCTGCTGACTGACATCACCCAGACAAGTAAACTCCCTCAACAATCCCCCCTCTCCCTTGAAACTTTCCTTATCCTCCTCTCTTTCTAGATGGTGGTCCTTGAGCCATAAGCCTCTGGACTGTCTCACGACATAAGGGACTTTATTCTCATGCAAACATACCCAAGACCTGCCAATAAAGCTATGTGTGTTACTGCCTCTTGTACTCACATCTTTTTTCCTTTACCAGCCTTCAAATTTCTCAATTCCTCTAAAAGCCCACACTAGATCCTGAGTGGTCCAACTCACAGAGCCTTTTTGGGAGGAATTTTAATCTGATGGGGAGAGGTAATGAGCAGTTGACAACAGGAAGCAGAAGCAGAAAGTCGTGCAGAAAAAAGGAGGCAGGAAGCAGGAGCCATGAGGCAGTAGGAACCATAAAGCAGAGGGAAGGGGCAGAACACCTAGTGTCAGCAAAAGACAACATGCAGATAGATCGGGATGGAGTGATTGTAATGGTAAATACCCAGGTAGAAAGCTATGGGGACGTATAGCCAGCTAGAGAGGAACAAAATAGTGCAGGAGTATCCAAGTGGCGTTTCAGTTCCTGAACCACATTTTGGTCTCCACAAGGTCAGGCAGTGTCCCAGTTCCAGTCCTGCCATGAGGACATGCCATTCCATTCTAATAGACAAGAACACCTTTCCCAAGGCAACCTACTATGTCTTTATTCTTCACATCCAAAAAAGCCAGCTCCCACATAAACTATTGGAAGAACATGGACAAAATCTGGAGTGGGGAACTGCATGGTGTTTGGGGAAATCTCAATTTGATATTTCTAGATAGGACAGTGCAAATTAGAGAATTAATGGAAATGAGATTGGAGAGGTGAGTGAGTTCAGGTCATGGAGTCCTTGTGTGTGCTCTCTGAGGGTCCTTGACATCTTCCTTCGAAGAGCCAGTGGACTTTTAAAGGCAGTAGTAATGGATCAGATTCGAGTTTTCATTGGATCACTTTGGCAACAGTGTAGGAGGAGTTTGAGATAGTCAAGGCTGGAGGCAACTAATCATCTGGACAGGAAATAATGAGAGAATGCATAACAGGGATGGAGAGGAGGGACCATATTCAATAAATACTTAAGAAGATAAAGCAGTAAGAGTTGGAGAACTATTAGGGTGAAAGAGCTAAATCTGTGATGGATGATTCCCATTTTTCAGATTTTGGTACTAGATGAATGGTATGCCATTGACTGAGATGAAAGAGCAAATTGGAGTGGGGAAGAGAGGAGGAAAAAAAAAAGATGTATTTGAGGATGTTCAGATGTGCA
>PVJC01025456.1:5560-24832 GCA_004026665.1 Murina feae | reverse complement strand
GCTGAGAGAAACCCGTTTTGGATTTCCTTCTGATGCTAGTCTCTGGTTGTCTGTGGGACCTCCAAAACTCGTCTGGAGCTGGAGTTCAGAGCCGCTGGGAGCTTGTGGCTCTCTCCGTTTTGGAAACGAACCACGGCCTCCGGTATCTGCCCTTCCCCGAGCCCGTGCGCGCGCCTCCGTACCTCTGTACTTTGCTTCCACTGCTGCTCTGAGTCTCAGACTCTTCTCTGGTTGTAGGATTTTCACTCAGCCAGCCGTCCTGTGGGTGCGAGTGGTGTCCGTATGTTCTTTTCGTGGTTTTACTGAAATAGTTGTTCACAGCTGCATATGCGGTGTCTACCCTATGCCGCCATCTTGTTTCTCCTCTAATTTTGATATTCTTGATTGCTTATATGTGTCTGCTCTTCGGCTTCTTTTTTGAACTGGTTGTAACACCTTAATTGTTCTCTCATTAATTAATGCATTAAATAAAATATTTGACATATTTATTATATAGTTGTACAAGTGTCATGATTTTTAACTTTGTCAGAATATGTTGGGACAATGAGTCAGAAAATGTTTCTCTTAACTAACAGTTTATTTTGGAAAATCTCATTTGGGAATTGTGTGCTCTGTGCTGGTAGAAGTTCATCCCAAGGAGTGACTTCAGTGGGAATTACCTGGCAATGCTGGAGCTGGGAAGTGTCACCTGTGCCCATGATAATACACACCAAGGCCTGGGCACAAGGCAACTTTTGAGACATAAGATATAACCATGCTGGTATTAACTTTGAGTCAGTACGGTTGGGTACACTTTGCCTGTTTAAATTAGCAGGTGGAATATTCTCAATGGGAGCGTATTTGAAACCTTGAGTTGATCTAGTTTCAGCCAGCACAGACATGTCATTCTAGACAAACTTACATACTCACATACATTTGATGGATTAGGCTATGACCCAGAAAATGTGAGATGCAAGAAAATGTGTGGTAAGAGATGATTTACATTCTTCTGGTAAAAGAGGGAGATTAGTAGTTACCAAGCAGGAATGTTTCCTTACAGAGGAATTTTAACTAAACAAAAGGCACATAGAACTATTGCTGGGTGGGAGTGGGGTGGGGGTGAGAGGGTGGGGGTTGGGGGAAGAGATTCTTGAAAGAATTAAAGTTGGCTACCAGTTAAGAAAACATCACAAATTCTTGTACTATTTGTGCTCATGGTCATCTGAATCCTATACAACATCACGTTTAAGGTTTGAAAGAGAAGGAAAGATAATGTACTCTTTTGAGACTTCTTGTTGGGGATAGTTATTAAATAGTAATAAAATCAAGGTAAACTGAGCAGAGCCTTTGTTTCCTAAAGGGATTCTGCCAGAGAGAAGAGATGGGCAGGAATTTGGGGGACCAGCACCTAGTGTACAAGCAGCCAAAGAGAGATGGACTGTGAAAAGAGGTTTGTGTAAAGCAGTGGTTCTCAACCTTCCTAATGCCCTGACCCTTTAATACAGTTCCTCATGTGGTGGTGACCCCCAACCATAAAATTATTTTCGTTGCTACTTCATAACTGTAATGTTGCTACTGTTATGAATCAACATGTAAATACCTGATATACAGGATGTATTTAGGCAACCCCTGTGAAAGGGTCGTTTGACCCCCAAAGGGGTCGCGACTCACAGGTTTAGAACCGCTGGTGTGAAGGATCCCCAGAAGAGTAAAGAGTTGATGAATTTGAATTTATATTATTCTAGAAAAGAAAAAGGAAGAAAAGATACAAAGAGGAGCTTAATCTGTAGCCAAGAGGTGGCACCTTTAAGCACTCTAACCAGAGAGTGTACAAGTCTCTTGGGAATCTCTCTAGAATAGATGGAAAAGCTTGCCTGTGGATTGGAGAAGGTTGGAGGGTGTGGGGAGGGAGAGACTGGAGGTTTGTAATGTACATTTGTTGTGCTGCTCAGACACACTCACCATCTTGTCTTTTGCAAATGAGTCACCTTTCCCTGATTCTATAAGTCAAGCAATTTTGTATTGTATCTTGGACACTATAGAATGTTGCATAGTAAAAATGCGATTATATTTCTCCAGAGCGTTATTTTTTAAAATATGTATTTTTATTGATTTCAGAGAGGAAGAGAGAGGGAGAGATAGATAGAAACATCAATGATGAGAGAGAATCATTGATCAGCTGCTTCCCGCACTCCCCCTACTGGGGATCGAGCCTGCAACCCGGCCATGTGCTGTGACCTCCTAGTTCATAGGCTGATGCTCATTCACTGAGCCACGCCAGCTGGGCTAAATAGTGTGTGTTTTTTGTTGTTGTTTTTTACGTGGGAAGTTACCTTGGCCACACTTGAACTGTAAGCACTTTTTCATGGGCAGCCTCACATCTCTGTTCATTCCTTTTGTCCTTAGCTAAGGTATTGGAATCTGCCTGATTCATGTAAGGTTCATAGACTTGGGAAAAGTTTATAAACGGAATTTAAGGCTCTCCCTTTCTGGCTCAATTTTTTTTCTCAAATTCCACCCTCCAAACTTTCCAGGATCAGTGGTTGCTCAACTTCCATTCTTTGGTTCTTCAGGCCAAAAAGACTGTTTCCTATTAGAGTTTTAGGCATACTATGGAGAGCCAACTTTAGCCTGCCCTCAGGGCAAAATCTATGATGATGGGAAACTCTTAAGTTTTGATTCTTCCTGAATCTTTTCTTTCTTTCTTTCTTTCTTTCTTTCTTTCTTTCTTTCTTTCTTTCTTTCTTTCTTTCTTTCTTTCTTTTTTTTTTGGTTCACTTTTCAGTTTCTGTTTATTTTTTATTTTTTAGTTTGGATTTTGTAGTTGTTATTTGTGATGTTTGGGTCTGATGGAATCTTACTTGGCCACTGGAGACATAGTTCACATGTTATCTTAGTGGAATTAAGCCTGTTTTTCCAAATCATAACCTGATCATCTCATTGACTTTTCTCATTAAAAAAAAATAGGTTTTTATTGATTTTATTGAGAAATATAGAAACATAGATGAGAGAGAAACCTCAACCAAATACTATTGACCAGCTGCCTCTTACATGCCCCACATTGAATAGAGTCTGCAGCCCAGGCGTGTGCCCTGAATGGGAATGGAACCCGTGAGCTCCTAGTGCATGGGGCAACATTCAGGCCAGTGAGCCTCACCAGCCTGGAGACTTTTCTCATTTTTTATCTCGATTTTCCTTCTTTCCATACATGCTTTCTAAACCACCCACACTGAGCCTTTATCTTAGGGCCTAATTTAAGGGGGATGTAAATTGAGATTCACTCATTTATTAAATCATTTGCTCATTCACACACATTATTTAATCTAATCATCCCTATATAGCCCTCAGAAGTGCACTGTGAGAACTTAAGTATTATCCCTATTTGACATAGTACTGAATTTTAGTGAGATTGCAACATGCCTATTTGCTAAGTGGTAGAATCTAACTTCAAAGCTGGTCCTAAAAATCTAATAGCATTGTATATTTTAGACTAGTTACTTTATTTTTCTTATCCTTGTTTTCTCATATGTTCAATGGGGATAAATAATGCATGTAACAGGATTATTGTGTCAGCTAAATGAGATATTGTGGCTACAAAACATTAGGTATTATCTCAATCAGCTTTCACTATATGACAAACTACCTCAGCTTCTCAGTGGTTTACAGTGGCAAATTTGTATTTCTTGTTCAGGTTCATATTATCACCCACTGGCTGGATGTTGTAATTCTGCTCCAGACTGCAGGCTGAGACTCCACATAGCTCCCTGTTCTGGAATCTAAGCTCAAGAAGAAAGCCTTATGCTCAACATGCTTTTCTATTGGCAGAGAGCACAGAGCGAGGAGACTTTGGCAATGTTGCAATTTCATGGAAAGCTTCTCTTTGGAAGTGACATATAGCAGATATTCTGTTGGCCAAAGCAAGTCAAATGTTTAAGCCCCAAGTCAATGGGCACAGGAAAATATCTTAGTCACAAAAAAGGAGGGAGTGAATAATTCTGAACAATAATATAATTTACCACAGTATAGTAATCATTTTTTGCTTCCATGGTACACAGTTACTATTTCCAATAGTTGGCTCATAAAACAGGCAAGGGTGCAAGGGAGTATTTCATTAAATGCCAAAAGAAAACAAAACTCAGACTAGAGCTGCTCTGGGCATCCAGAGTAAGTTAATGTGTGAGTCACAGGAGAGGTAAAGGTTTTATAAGTGAGAGAGGGCTCAAACGGAGTCTTGAGAGATGGTTAGCATTTGGATAAAAGTCATTCTAAGCAGCTGTAACAGGATGACAAAAGTTCCTGAAAGAGATGACCTAGCTTGGCCTTATTATTGGGGTGCTTTATCACGGGAGGCAAGTTGGAAAGCACGGATTTTAGGCAGGAGGTTAAGGGAGACCTTAGGAAATTTTGAGCAAGAATCAGAATTGAAAAGTTATGTTTTAGAAAGATTGGCTTGGCTATCTTGCAGGAGGGAAGACGGGAGGCAGAGACTATTTCTCCAGTATATACATAGCAGTCATTCTTCTTTCTTCAAAGTTGTACACTGGCTCTGTGAGACATGACAAAAATGTGGTGGGCATGACAAATATTTCCTCAATGCAGACTTGACTCCCACTAGTAAGAAAATGAAAATTGTCTTACTTGTTTTTCTCTGAGTCTCCTGTCTGACCAAATAAAGAGCATGCTTTGGTAAGAGACAATACTTCCCCCACAAAAAACATAATTAAATATAATTAAAGTAACATTATCAGATATGCTGGATATACAATGAAACATGGCAAACTGGAGAAAAATAGTTGTGCACTATCATTTTATTTTGTTTTTGAACTCACCAGGGAAAGACCGTTTGAACAGTTTTCTGTTGTGCACTTAAAAGAGAAACAGTTTCTAAAATTTTCCATCTTTGAATTTCTTAGCAAAATACAATGCCCAGAAGCTTTTGGAGAGCAGTGACAGTGGCTGTGGTAAGAGGTTCCACCTATTATTTTATTCCATTATTTTTATATATGTTGTTGTTGGCTTATTAATAACTCATTATTTTTGTATGTGTTGTTGTTTTTGATTTATTAATGACTCATGATAAATGTTTGTTGCTCTATTCTGGATCTGAAAATTAGCAAAGAGGTCTGAATGAGATTGTTTGATTTTCAAAACTAGATTTATGACTTAGTTAAGTAGGAAGAAAACCCAAATGCATGTATTTATCAACACTTAAACCAGTCACCTAAAAATTAAGAGCTTCTTTCACATCTATTGGGTCTTCATTATGTATGCCACGAGACCACATTATTTGTAATTAACATGATATTGAAACTAGGTAGCACAACACTTTAAAATATAGATAAACACCTGCAATCTTTGGGAGCGGCATTTACCTTTTCCTCATGCCAGGCTTTATTCACTGATGATGGCAGTAACTCTATGAAGCAGTTGCTATAATTATTCCTATTTTACAAATGAGGAAACTCAAGCTCTGAAAGGTGAGGGAAACTGCTCAGGACCTCACAGCTTGTAGTGAGTAAGGCTGGTGCTCAGCTACGGGGATTCGACCCTAAAGTCCAATCTCCTTCTGCTACACGTCTCCACATGTTGCCCTGTCCTCTTTTTTCCTAATCCCGTGTTGATGGGACACAGATTCCACATAGAATCTGGAATATATATTTTAGTTAATGGATGGTCTATACATCTGTGATTATGATTTTCAGAAGTTCATATTAAAAATATTGAATGAATACCATAAACCAAGAAATTAAATTTACAATTTGGCACTTAAAAATATTTACCTATTGAAAAAACAATTGTATTAGCTATTCCACTAGGTGGATATATTATTATTCATTAAACCCTGCTTATATTATTTAAAATTTATGTTGTTTTCAATTTTCCATTTCACTGTAATAGTAGAAATGCTTAAACTTAATTAAATTGAAAAGCACATTGAGCTCCGGTCGGGTAGCTCAGTTGGTTGGAGCATCATCTTGATACTCCAAGGTTGCAGGTTTGATCCCCCATCAGGGTGCATATAGGGCATATTGTGTTCAATTTGCTGATTTATTTTTACAGTCTCACTTAATTTAATTTTTGACCATGTAAAAACATTTACATGACTCAAGGTTGAAACTACATAAGTATGCTCATGGGAGTGTCATTCCAAACCTTATTTCTTCCATCCCATTCCCACCCATCCTTAATAGATAAGCATTTTCATTTTTTTTGTTGTTTACACTTCCTTCCTCCTTTTGCCAAAACAAACAAACGTATATTTGCGTTTCTTTTGTTGTTATTGTTAATTCTCACCTGAAGATATTTTCCCCCATTGATTTTTAGAGAGAGTGGAAGGGAGGGTGGGAGAGAGAGAGAAACTTCAGTGTGAAATGGGCACATATATTGGTTGCCTCCCACATGGACCTCAGGGGCACAGAGATTGAACCTGCTAACCTTGACTGGAATCAAACCCTGGACCCTTTAGTCTGTGGGCCAACGCTCCAGCCACTGAGCCAAACTGGCTAGGGCATTTTTTTCTTTTTTACATAACAGGTAATACATAATAGACTTTTAAAACTTTAATGTGCTTACTGAACAACATATCCTGGAAATCACTCCATGTCAATTCATAGAGATTTCTCTTATTCTTTTTTTGTTTGCATAGTAAATAAATAAGACTTGGCTTATTTCCAATATTTTCCTATTATAAATAATCCTGTAATTTCTAACTTTACACATGTTGTTGTATATATGTGCGTATGCTGCAACATAGTTCTCCATTTTAAAAAGTACGGGTATGCTGAATTCTTTTACTGAGCTGCACAGAACTGTGCAGGAAAGGAGCTGTTTGCACCCCTAGTTAGTCTCCTGGGGAATGGGGCAGTGGCATGCTCTTAGCAGAGCACGTGAATCTATTTATAAGATGCTGCAATCGGACCAATTCTTGCCTCACTTAATAAGGAATGTGTAGATTCTTGAGTTGCTTTATTTTTGCCACATACACATGTCCAGCACAACATGCTTCCTCAGAGATGGAGAAATCATAGTCACCTTTCAGGAATTGACAATCTGTCCCAAGTTTGCAACCTGGCTTAAATTAGAATCACCTGGAGAGCTTTACAAATGTACTAATCTATGTTGCCTTATTCCAGAGATGTTAAATCAGCTCTGGAGTTGGGTCCCTAGCATTTAACAAACAACAGCAAGTCTCAGTGTGATTCTAATTGCTGTCAAGGTTCAGAAGAACTAATCTAGAGGCAGATGTGACCATACTTGTAGTAACAAGATAGACCTCAAAACATGTGAAGAGCATGTGGGCGATGGAAAGTTTCTCAGGCTGGGAATATTTGGACTCATGGAACATACGGGAGTGAGCTAGTCCTAAGAGAAGTACATGACTTTGAGAACAGGGAGATGCAGAAGTGAGAAGAGCAACAAGATGTGTCTGATGCAGGATGGAGTATTCGGTGAAAAAGGAAGATGGAAGATGCTTGTGGCCTCTTGTGTACTTAGAATAATAGGAAATATTGGTGAGATGATGGCTCAGGGAAGGAAATGGGAGTCAGAGTTTTAGAAGTAGAAATCAATGATCTAAACAGATGGAAAGTCCTAATCCCCTTACTAAAATTTCTGATCTGTACTACAGGACAGAGTCCGTTACATGATCAGATTGCAAGTGTGAAGATGGTTGGTCTGGCCACTAATACTGATCTGGTTCTTAAATCTGACATTTTATTTATCCTGGATAATTTGTGGCATTAATTTTGACCTTTAAAAAAGATTGCATTAGGAAACTTAGTGCATATTACTAAGTGAAAAATGACTTTATACTGTATGATTCTACTGTATGACATTCTAGAAAAGGAAATAGTGAAAAGATGAGTGGTTGCTAGAGGTTAGAGGGGAGGGAGAGATGAACAGACAGAACACAGAAGATTTTTAGGGCAGTGAAGATATTGTGAATGATACTATAATGATGGGTCTATGTTATTATGCATTTTTACAAACCCATAGAATATACAACATCAAGAGTGGATTTGGGGTGATGATATGTCAATGTAGGTTCTTTAATTATAACCACTACCACTGGTGGGGGTATTATTAATGGTGGAGGCTGTGCATGTGTGTGGGGCCAGGGTGCACTTGAGAAACCCTGTACCTTCTTCTTTTTAGAGTCTAATATAATCTAATAAAAGAGTAATATGCAAATTAACCCTCACTCCGTTACACCCACAAGCCACACCCACCAACCAACCAGGAGCAAATATGCAAATTAACTCAACTAAGATGGTGGCGGCCACGGAGCTGGAGTTGCCCCGGGCAATGGAGGAAGCCAAGGCCCTGAGCTCTACTCAAGGCTACAAAGTTTCAATTATAAGAGATAAACAAACTCCAGATACCTGCTGGGCTGGGACTTTGGGTGGCCAGAGGCAACCCAGGCTTCAAGTGGGGGGACCAAGGCAACAAAGTTTCAATTATAGAAGTTAAATCCCAGATACCTGCTTCCAGCCAGGCACCCCAATAGGGATCCGAACCCTGAAGGGGCTGGAGGCAGCCTGAAATGGCTCTCAGCCCCTCACCCAGGCTGGCCACACCCCCATGGGGTAAGGGTCCTCACTGGGGGGCTTGGCAAGCCTGCAAACAGCCATCATCCCCTCACCAGGCTGGCCAGGCACGCCAGCAGGTGGATATCCCCCAAGGGGGTCCCAGACTGCAAGAGGGCACAGGCCAGGCTGAAGGACCCCCCTGAGTGCACAAATTTTTATGCACCGGGCCTCTAGTAAATATAATAAAGTATTTTTATGAAATGAATAAAGTTTTAAAATATTACATTGTTATTTATCTGAGAAGTTATTGTTTAATGGGTACAGTTACAGTTTTGCAAAATGAAAAGAGTTCTGGAAATGGATGGTGATGACAGTTGCACAACAGTGTGAATGTACCTAATGCCACTGAAGTATACACTTAAAAAGGGTTAAAAGGTAAATTTTATGTTATGTGTGTTTCACCACAATTAAAAATATTAACTCTGCTCCTGTCCATGTGGTCCACTGAGCGTGGGCCACACTTCTCCAGGCCCTACTCCTCACCAAGCTCATGCTCGGCCCCTGAGAGTCCTGGTGACTCCCATCTCCTCTTTCTTGGGCAGAGGAAGTTGTTTGGCTCCTTCTACTCTTTTTCCCCCAATGGATTAATAAGGGTAAACTTTATGTGCTGCTCCCCTGAAAACCCTATTGTAAGTTATTGAACAAACCAAAACTTTACTAAATATTGACTTTCCCCTTCTTGTTCTTTTGACTTAAGAACTTTCTTGCTGAGTAAAGGAAGACACAAGAAAGTATCTAAACTAATAAAAGCGAAACAGTAAAATTAACCATTTCTTTGGGACGCCCAACAGCCAATCAGAACAATGTTATGCAAATTAGCCCAGCCAAGATGGCGGAGGCCTGGGCTGGCAATGGAGCAATCGCGCCAGCGCACGCAGAGGCCAGGCCTCCCCCCTTGCGTGCTCTGGCGGTCGGTTCTGGACAGTGGCGGGGGCTGTAGGGCCAGGCGGCCTCCCAGGCCCCCAGTTCTGTGGCCGGGGCTGGCAATAGAGAGATGGGGCTGGGAATAGAGAGATTGCGCTGGCCCATGCACAGGTGGAGGCCTGGCCTCCGCCTGTGTGTGCCCTGGAAGTTGATTCAGGGCAGTGGCGGTTGGCAGCAGGGCCGGGAGCTGGCTGCCCAGGCCCTGGCCCTGTAGCCTGAGCCTGGGAATAGAGCGATTGCGCCAGTGGTTGGTTCTGGGCGGCCTTGGATGAGAGCCGGCCGGCCCTCGGCTGGGGCTGGCAATAGAGCAATCATGCCCACGGTGGTTCCAGACAGCAGTGAGCAGCCACAAGGCCAGGAGCTGGCAGCCCAGCCCAGCCCTGCGAGGCCTGGGAATAGAGCAATTGGGCCCATGCGACCTCAGAGGCTCAGTGGTGGGGGCTTGAGGTGGGTACCCCCTCGGAGTCATGCCCCCGCGCAGAGCCTCTGCCACAGGTCCAGCCACCTGCCTCCACCCTGGGGGCCTCCATGGGGCGTGTGTGAGTGTGTGCCTGCTCCACCCTCGTGTGTCCGCTCAGCAGCAAGGCCCCCCCAAGGAACCATGCACCAGTGTCCACCCCCTGGCCTGCCACCCAGCTCTGCACCAGGTGTGTCCCCTCAGTGGTGGAGGCCCACCAGGTATGTGCGATGGTAGGCCACCTGGCTGGAAACATCCACGCCTGCACTCACCAGCCATCCCACCCCCCAGTGCACGAACCCTGAGGGGGCTGTGGCCAGCCGAAAACAGCCCTCAGCCCCTCACTCAGACTGGCCATGCGTGCCAGCAGGTGGACATCCCCCCCCCAGGGGTCCCAGACTGTGAGAGGGCACAGGCCAGGATGAGGGACCCCCTCCTCCCCTCGCCAAGTGCACAAATTTTTGTGCACCGGGCCCCTAGTATATATATAAAAAAAGACAGCGAATACTTCAAAGTCATCTTCTTTTATTCCAAACAGGGACAATTTTATCTACTCACCTAAAGATCACACTGAACATGCAATACTGGGTTTTTGAGTCTCAAATCTCATGATACTTTAATGATTCATGTTACTAAATGAAGATGTTAAAACATGACAGGTTATTTTAGAATAACAAATACTATTAATTATTTTTCCTTTCAATTTTTGTATTAGGAAGTATTTGACTAATAGAACAGAGCCATTTGTATACTTCAAAATATGGATTTTATTGTGTTACTTTTTTTTTATTGTGTTGTGAGGTTCAGAATTCTACAGTGTTTGAGTAGATAATCTGGCAAATAATGTCTTATTCGCTTAAAAAATAGTATATGTTTAACCTTGATTTTGGCTCTAAAACTCAGGATAATGTAATATTATTTTTTCTATCACCTTTATCCCCCGACAGTTAATGTCTTAGTCTAACTTAGCATTTGCAGTGCGAGGTTGGGATGAGTTGCCTCCTGCCGCCATAGGGTCAGAGGAAGATCATGCTGCAGGGAAGGGGGAGCCACCAGATGGCGCTCAGGCAGCGTTCATCTGTGGAAGAACAAGTGGCGGCGGTCGGGTTAGTGGAAGGTAGGGAAGCAACTGATGCTGTTGAAAAAACAAATGTACTTAGATTTACCAGTAATATTCTTTTCTTTTCTTTTTTTTACTAATTTGTGGGGGAACCTCCAAACCCCATTATTAAAATCCATATAAACTAAGAAAATGTTATTCTCTAACTGCAAGAAATTCATAGTTTTGTTTCTCTTTCATACTACAAAACAAAGAGATGTGGTTTAGGAATTATGCTATTATTTGCCCAAGTACTTAAAAATATGTATCCATGAATAGTGCTAAAAATCTGTCAGAAAAATGTCCAGAACTTCTCCTGTGCAAAGAGAAACTGCAGAGGGGGTTACTGAGCTGCTGAGAGGCATCTCTGTCTGGGATTTCTCTGGAGAGGCTGCCTCTTCACTCTGGATGTCCAAGGTTCTAAGCCCCCTCCAAAAATATGGAAAATGGGGGGAAAAATGGAGAGTACTGTAAGCTAGCTTCCTAAAAAGATTCTATTTTATTCCAAAAGTTAACTTTTTATAAATACTTTAAGATATCATTTGAACATATTAAAGAAAAATTTGCTAAATATATACCATCACAGACATTAACTAATATAGTAATTTTAAACATACAAGTTAAAATTGTATCATTCTTACTGATATATATTGATGTATCTCACCGTTATTGTTCCTAACTTTTAAGTTGAGACTATATGATTTTTATTTAGTTATAATATCATTGATATTTTATGCTTTCATTATGGAAATCTAAAAAAAGACTTTAAATTGATTTTTAGAGAAAGAGGAGGGGAGAGAGAAACATTGATCTGAGAGCATAATATCCATTGGCTGCCTCCGACACACCCCCTGCCGGGGGTCAAATCTACAACCTTGGCACAAGCTCTGACCAGAAATTGAACCGGCAACCTCCCAGTGCATGGGGTGACAAACAACCAACCGAGTCACACAGACCAGGGCTATAATGGAAATTTTAAACATATACAGAATAGGAGAGAAGAATATAACGAGCCCTTCTATATTCATCAAAGTTCAATAATTATCAACATTCTGCATTGTTTCATTTATACCCTCCATCCTTTATTTTTCTGAAGTATTTTCAAAGTAAATCCAAGAAATCGTATCATTTTACCTATAAATACTTGTTTGTACAATCAAGAAATAAGAACTTAAAAAAACACACCACATACTCACAATACTACTATCCCATTACTATAGTTTTTGATGTGTAACTTTATTTTAAACCTCAATCAGGCAGTATGACATCCTCAATGAAATAAGATGAGAGTCTTCAGAACTTAAAATTACAGATGCTGTAGAATGTTGAGTAAATATTGAGTTTGTTAAATAGGCAAAAACATCTTTAAGATGAAATATATTTCATCTTATGTATATATAGATTACATATTTAATGTTTATATATATTACACATTTCATCATTTAATTCAACTTTTTATAATCTCCTATGTGAGTCATTGGACGAGTGAGAAACCATGTACATTTCTGGAGACAGGCAAAGCCCTTTACTTTATGTGCACATAAAGTTTTTTACACGTTTGTAAGTTAGATAAGTAAGTTCCAATGTGCATATTTCTGTTTTAGCACCATAGTGAGTCTGGGTAAAAGTTATATGACTATGACTCCATTAGCTAAACTGGGTCCGCTGTGAGACTAAGACTTCCTAACACGCATGTCTGTTTATTCTGGCTTCCATTCTTCCTCAGACTTTATGTGATGTAATGTTCCCTCTAAAACCCTGACATCCATAAGGGTAGGAACTGACTCATTACATTTTCTGAAGATAATCGGTGTGTTTGGGCTGTTGGTATTCTCTTCCATGCCTGCCCATATTGACATTAGCTTCAGTTGAAGTAGGCATGACCACAGGGTTTGTTTACCTCAAATACCCCAAGCTTAAGATCTTACCGCAGAGTTCAGCTAAGACCGGGAGAGAGGAATGCCATTGCCTAGACTGAATGTAAATGATATTGCATATCCTTTTAGGAATGTAATGTTTAGATTATATCTAGTGACAGTGAAGAATAAGCAGACAGCCTTTTTTCTCTAAGATCTTATAATACTTCCACACTATTTACAACGTTATATTCACCCAATGTGTTGCCTGTGTGTGACAGCTTCACAGGGATTTTCTTGACAGACGATTAACTTAAAATCTAAAAGAAAACATGGATCAAATTGCCAATACAATAAAAAGATAAAATTATTTTCTCTGATTTTGAAATCTGAAATTCTAAAACTGAAATTCTATGAATTCCATAGGTAGAGAGGTTGACTTCTTTGTTCAAATAAAAAACTTCCTGAGCCCTAAGCCTAATGAGTGATTCACACCTTGATGTGTATTCATTCACCTGCTATCCTTCTCTCTATGCCAGTCTTGATAGGGAAGCGAGCAGAGCGAGGTTGCACACCATATTAAGAAGCAGATTTGTTCAACAGAATTAGCTCTAGTCAGGATTTAACTAATTTAAAAAATGCTAAATAAATTTATGTTAGCAAGTAGTTGAAAACTGCCTTTTTTTTCTGTTTAAGCTAAAAAAATATGTTTAACAAAAAGTGTAATCAAAAGTGTTTTGTTGAACAGGAGCTATTATATAGGCTGATGTAGAATCTATTTTGTCTAATTTCCCTGAAATAGATCTTCTAATCATAAAAGCAATCTTATCATCTACTGAAAGTTGCATCAATAGATAGTTGGAAAATTTTCACTTCTGGAGAAATCTAGTTTATTGGAAGGTGCAAAAACTTTCGAGTCAGAGTCCTGGGTTCTAATTCTAGTTCTGACACTGACCTTGGTCAAGTTACTTACTTCTCAGAAATTTGATTTCTTTAGGCACAAAAGTAGCACAGTACTACCTAATAACAATGGCAATGCTGGATAATTATTTTGGCTGAGCTGTGACTGTGAAGTAGCTGATGGTCTTAATTTGGGTTCTCCTAGAAACAGACCCCATGGCAAAAATTTGAGAGAAATTCGTTTATTTGGGAAGTTCATAGAATTATGGTAGGCAAGTAGAGGATGTGAGTGAGTGACAGGGAGGCAGCCAATAAAGGGTATGTAGGTGAGCCAGCTATCACAAAGAGCACCTGGGGCTCAATTCTGTAGGGAAACCCTAGAGAAATGGTGTAAAATATGCATCTTAGAATTATTTCGCCCACAGGCTAGAGAGCTGGGATACTGATAAATCCTTGGTTGAGGGCTGCTCCCAGGATGCTAATTCCTTAGCACTTTAATCTGTGCCTGCCCAGAGCTGGAGGAAGAGCATGGAAACACAGGGATGCAGATACGGACAGCTGGAATTTCAACAGCGTACACTGAAAAGTCCACAGAATGGGGGATGGGCACCAGTGTGGCTGCTACCCTAGTGCACCGTTTGCCCAGAGTTCAATAAAAGATAGTTATGAAAATTAAAAAGTTAATTTTACCTCTCACTGGAATACATTGTTATTGAATACTATACCCTCCCCTTATGGCATACTTTGTCTCCTGAATTAATATATGGCTAAACTTCTGTAAAAAAGAGACCCCCAAATATAGTGGTTTTTACAAAAAAGAGAGAGAGAAGTTTCTTTCTCACATAATAAATAGTCCAGAATTCAGGGGACAGATCTACACCACGCAGATTCAGGATTCAGGATCGTGTTACCTGGTTGCCCATGATGGATGAGTTTAATGTTTTTGTTTAGGTGGTCAAACTAGAATGCTCCACATTTAGGTTCCAGGCAGTGGGAAAGGGACATGAGTGGGAGGGATGTATGCCCATTGTCTTAGGCCCAGATGGAGAACTGGCACACAACATTCCTGCCCCTGTGGAAAGAACTTGGTCACGAGGCCATGTGTGACTGCAAGGGAATTTGGGAAATACTGGGAGCTGGGTAATGAGTAATCAATTATTATGGGAAAAGGGAGAATGGGTTTTTGGTCGTATAGTATCTATTTTAGGTTTGATGCAGCTTCTTGTAAATCTCATTAATCACAGAGAGAGAACAGGATATAAACCTGTCAAACTATCTACTATCTTTCAGTGAAATTGGCTCACAGAGCTATTTACATACTAATTATAAGGGCTTAGATTTCACCACATCTCTTATTTATCCAACCATATACTTACTTAGAACTATTTCTGCTCTCCCTTATATTTTTGCACATTAGTATACTTCAGTGTCTTGATTTTTCATTAATATACATTCAAATTGAGGCTTGCTTGCTCTATTCTTTTTTTTTTTTTTTTTGTGCCTCTCTTCTACCTATTACTGAATAACGTCTGCTTAATGAATTGCAAACAAGGAAGTGAAATGGGAATGAATGAAAGTCGCCACAGGGAGTTCCACAATTCTATACATAATAACTTCCGAAAAAGAATTTTAGAAAGTGTCTGAAAGTCCACAGTATGCTTATACATTACATGAGAGATTCTGTTCTCAGAGTTATAAAAACGAGCATATAATCTCTAACTAAATTTTTAAAAAGTGCTGCTTTTCTTGAATCTAAGCAACCCAGACAGTGAGGATCTTCAAAGATGCTAAGGCCAGGGGCCTCTGTTGCCTGTCCCCAGGGTCAGGTCTCAGTACGTTTTTAGAGCAGGGATGGGGTAAGAGGTCTTCAGCCATTAAACCACCGTACACTATGCAGGCCATATGTGACCCACAGTAAGGCTCTCCATTTACTACTGTTTGATGCTCCTTTGGAGTTGGAGAAGAGAGAGGAGGGTGGAGTGCGGCAGTGGGAAGGGACGTTGCCTTAAAGCAAGCACGTCAAACTCAAAGGCTGACCCGGGCCAAATAAACCAGGTTTAAGTTTATATGGGCCACAAAAAACCCCACACAAATGTTCAATTTTCGTGGAAACATAGGTTTGTTTCAATAGAGACATGCTGAATACAAAGGGCTGAAATAAATGAGTAATCGTTAACATAAAATAATAGAACATTTTAATAAAAATTAATATTTTGTCTTGAACATTGACTTACCAGACACTGAATAACTGCACAAATTAATAAGTGTAATGCAAATAAACTTATTTTTCTTGTTCTCTGAAAGGGAATTATTTCCTGTTGCGCACACCAAACAAGTCAGTATAAGACTAATGACGTGGCAATCGGCTGCTGAAATATTCGCTGCTGGTATTAGTGGAGAGATGGTGGGCCTGCGAGTAAGGCCTGTAAGGGAAATGAATGCAACAGGATTATAGTAAGCAGTCATTAGCGAACGTTGTAGTTCATTATTAATAATTATGTATAACAGAATGTTGTAAAAATTAAGTTACAAAATTTTTATTAAAATGTTTCTTACCATTATATTGGCTGGCCCACAAAAATATTCATGTGGGCCACATGTGGCTCCCGGGCCTCGAGTTTGACATGCTTGCCTTAAAGGCACCATGGGAAAAAGCAGGTTCTTGACACGTGGCCGTTGGGTGGGGCTATTGGAAGCTCAAGAGAGGAGGGAAAGTAGGGTGGGAATTAGCACTTGCTAGAGAGAGCATCTTTGACTTTTTTTTATCAAGCATGAGAAGCAGAGGACTGCTGGAGGGGGCTTCTAAAGTCATAAGTCGGTTCCTGTACACATGGGCCAGAGAGAGACTCTCTACTGCCATTCTAATGGTAGCAGGCCCTTTCTCCCAGCATCAACAGACTACACATAGTGACAGCTTAAAATAATTTATAGTCAATTGATTGTTAAAACTCTGATTTTAAGTCCCATGGTTTAGGGAAATTGATGCATGGTATATGAAAGTGTGGAATTTCTGAATTTTGTATAAAACTTGAGGATATATATATATATATATATTCAATTGCCTATACATCTTTTTCAGTTTTGTTAATACTCACTGGAGGATATTTTTTCCCCATTGATTACTAGAGAGTGAAAGGGAGAAGAGGGGAAAGAGTAAGAGAGAAACATCAATTCAAGAGAGACACATCCCCCCACCAGACCAGGGATTGAATGTGCAACCCACATACATGTCCTTGACCAGGATTTGAATCCAAGACCCTTAGGTCTGAGGGCCAATGCTCTACCTCTAAGCCACACTGGCCAGCGCAATCAACTATACCCTTTATTTCCTTATAATCATGAATATTTGAGAATTGGCTAATCCCCACATTATATATGCAGTATATTTTGTCTAATATTCATCTATCTGCATATCTTATTTACCCAGACTCCACCAAAATAAATTTTTCTTCCTCATAAGCTGTTACATCAGAGAAAAATAATATTTATTATTCTTTGTCCTAATACTATTTATGTAGTTTTAGTTGTAATTGAGTATATCTAATTATATATCTATCACATCAATGACATGAAATATCTTGGGAGGAGGGAAAAACATAACTTTAAGAAAAAAAATTTTTTTTCTTGATTTCAGAGAGGAAAGAAGGAGATAGAAACGTTAGTGATGAGAGAGAACTATGAATCAGCTGCCTCCCGCATGCCCCCCATTGGAAATTGAGGCCAAAACCCAGGCATATGCACTGACTGGGAATCAAACCAGCAATGGGTTGGTGCATGGGTCAATGCTCAACCACTGGGCAACACCAGCCAGGCAAAACATAACTTTTTATTCCTAAAAACAAGCTTTGCTCTCCGTTGCTATTCGATGAGTGTATATTGATACTATTATAATTTATAAAGCAGACTGTCTCCTCCTTCACTTGGCTTCTTAAGGCCCTTTCATTCATATGAAGTGTCTAAAGATATTTTGCAGAACTACCTAGATTTCCATACAGTTTTCTTTTGGTAAGTCTCATCCAATCTGTATATGCAATATGGAACTGCAATTCTGGAAATATCCAGGTATGCAACACAAATTCCTAACAAGTTACCTTGGAAATCCAGGGATTAAGCGTTTGGAGGAAGTAGCTTGAGTTGATGAGTTCATAGAAAGGTATATAGAAACTCTTCTAAACTTGTTGAACTCAACCTCTACTTCTTTCTAAATAATTTATTGGGGGTGCAAGATTCCTTTTTCGCCAAGTGAGATACTGGTTCACATTCTTTGCTACTATTCGAAGCCCAGTTGTTCTCTAATAGTTCATTCTTAACATTTCAGAGAAGTTTCAGATATTTTCCTTAGGTTTGTTAATCATAAAGGCATCATGAAACTTTTCCAGACAAACTCCATCTGGCTTCTTGTTTGATCCTTCCATAACCCTTATTACTCAGCATTTGTGTACTTTTCTGCTTGTGTTTGTAAACTTGCACATTGGAGGAGAACTTTTTAAAGTTAGAGTTATCTAAAGTCAGCTAAAGTAATAGTATACATAAGATGCGATAGTTGCCTGACGGGCACCAAACAGGATAAGTTGAATAATGAACTCATTAGAATGCCCCTGTGAAATATCACAGGCTTTGGGGACCTCTCACTAGTCCCTGCTCAATATTGGAAAATCACTTAATGCCACTCTAAAATATTATGACTTGCAATTTAGGTTTGAGATACTTAATTGAGTACCGAAAGTCCTAAGTGGAAACCTGATACATAATACTTTTGGGTCTTTCAAAGAGAAAAATCACAGAACTGTAGAATATTCATAACAGGATCTTAGATCTAACATCAGCTGAACTTTAATCTCTGAAGATCTAATGATTCTTTTTTTTTTTTTAGGGTTAAAAACATTTTTTATTTTTTATTTATTTATTTATTTTTATTTTTAGTTGGATCACAGTTGTTTTTTTTTTAATTTATCTTTATTGTTCAGATTATTACAGTTGTTCCTCTTTTTTCCCCCATAGCTCCCCTCTTCCCAGTTCCCACCCCACCTTCTGTCCTTGCCCCCCCTCCACTGTTCTCATCCATAGGTGTACGATTATTGTCCATTCTCTTCACGCACCCCCAACACCCTTAACCCCCCAAAATTGTTAGTCCACTCCCTTTCTATGCCTCTGATTCTATTCACCAGTTTATTCTGTTCATCAGATTTTTTATTCACTTGATTCTTAGATTCACTTGTTGATAGATATGTATTTGTTGTTCATAATTTTTACTTTCCTTTTTCTTCATTCTCTTCTCAAAGGATACCTTTCAGCATTTCATATAATACTGGTTGGGTAGTGATAAACTCTTTTAGCTTTTTCTTGTCTGTGAAGCTCTTTATCCGACCTTCAATTCTGAATGATAGCTTTGCTGGGTAAAGTAGTTTTGGCTGTAGGTTCTTGCTATTCATCACTTTGAATATTTCTTGCCACTCCCTTCTGGCCTGC
>PVJC01025455.1:0-24762 GCA_004026665.1 Murina feae | reverse complement strand
TATGATTTCAAGGGTTGTTTTTGAGAGTTTTATTTGAGGTGCTTTCCAAACACTTGATGCTATTTTCAGGTGTTTTTCATTGACCAACAAGTAGCTGGATTCGCCATTTTAAGCTTCGTATTAGTTGCATCAAGTTTACTCTCCTGTGTTTATGGGATCTGCTATGACACTATCATTTCTCTAATTTAATATGCTTCTCAGAATATTTCTTCTGTATTTTTAGTACATTTTTTCCACTGTTTGTCATCATGGGGAAACAAATCCAAAGGACATTTTATAGAACATTGTCTGGTTTCTGGAACTCGATACATTTTTTAGTGCCTGAGACATTTCATTGTTCACACTGGTCATTTTGCTTTCCTCAAAAATAAATTTATATTGATTCATGATGGACACCACTTCTGTTCCATTACTCCAGCTAGGCACATTTTTCAGACTAGTTGTCCAAAGTTTATTCTTTACAAAAACATTAAATAGCCCTGACCAGTTTGGCTCAGCAGATAGAGTGTCGGCCTGCGGACTCAAGGGTCCCAGGTTCAATTCCGGTCAAAGGCATGTACCTTGGTTGTGGACACAACCCCAGTGGGGAGTATGCAGGAGGAAGCTGATTGATGTTTCTCTCTCATCGATGTTTCTAACTCTCTATCCCTCTCCCTTCCTCTCTGTAAAAAATCAATAAAATATATTTTTAGAAAAACATTAAATATAACATGGGAATGGAGTTTTGTGACTTCATCAAAAAAGTAACAGCTTTCAGCCAAAGATGTAATTTCAATTTTTATTGCAGTACACATTCTGAATATTAAATGTGCAGATTCGTGTTAAATGTCCCCATGTGTTGTTTTTTTTAGAAATATGTTACACACGAATGTTGACAACTTACAATGTTTAGATTATAAAATAATATTTTTGAAGAAAAGGGGTATATGGCACCCTCTGCAATTCTTAAATGGGCATATATATATCAACTAGTGAATTAACCTTAAAGCTGGAGCACAAGGTGACAGGAATAAGAAAGAAACTACTTTCCCGAGAAAACTAAATAGCCCGACTCTAGGGCAGCCTGTTGGATTGCAGTCAGAAAAAACAACATAAGAAATGAGATGCAACAGGCAGAGAGACTAAAAAAGACAGTCAAGTCTTGCTCAGTGATCCCAGAGTCCACAGCTTTTTTTTCCAAACTGAGTCAAACTCCACAGCTGAGATGAGAGGATTAAAAGAAGGACTAGCACATTGACCAAACTGTTCAAAATACTCTTAATAGCGGGACTTCCTATCATACTCTTTAAAAACCTTATTTTGACACATAAACATATATCATTCTGAATTGTTTCATATACAGACCCACATACATTGATCTATTAGCATATTCTAATTAGATTACAAGTTCCTCAAGTGGAGAATTACTTTATTTATGCTCAGAATAAAGTGGGTAGCAGAGTCTACAAATATTTGCTACACTGAATTAAGATTAGAAAACTATCTGATGAAATTTACCAAAAGTGCCTTTCAGGAGATCTGATTTTCAGAAAAGCAAACAACACACTGTAGCAGCTTGGATTTAATCTCCATTATTCTGATGATACCTTAGATGTGTGTTCTCATGATGACATGTGTCTCAGAGCTTTCAGGTTTTACTTTTTACCAATGTGAGGGAACATGCAGAAATGTTCAGTAACAGAGGGACTTTTGATTGAAACATCAGAGGGAACTCAGTTTGAACGGTGTGCATTTTTTTAAAAATCCGCATTTGGTGTGTAGTTCACACAATTACTGGACATAAAATGACTGGAGCATAGAACAAAGTGCTGCTATATCTAGACAAGTATTTTAGCCACATTCCAGAAGAGGTATGCTGGCAACCATTCATATCAGCTCAGGCCCAGGGAAAGCATGCCTCTCCCTTCCATACATCCTCCCAGTCCCTTGGGAAGAATGATGACCACAGGGGAGCCAGAGAGAGCAGGCAGTATGCTCAGAAACAGAGAGAGCTTTGGGACCTTGAAATTCAAAGAGAAGTTACTATGTGGTGGTATCAGGGACCAGGAGATGACAGAATGAAAGCATAAGAGTCGCATCCTTTCAACAGGGTGGTGAGCAGAACTCACAATCTGAATTTTGAGTTACTGTAGCCCAATTTTTTTTTTTTTTTTGCAATTACTAATAAGGGCCCTGATTATAAAGAAGGGCTAGCAGCCCCCATGAGAAACAGCCCGGGGCAAGAATGGTTTGAGACACACCAAAGACAATCCCAGACCAAAGTCAGCTAAGCCTAAGATACAAATCTGAACTCAACCAGAAAAGAGATGACAGTATGATTGCAAGAACATTCTTGTCCATCTTATCTACGTGTCCCTGAATAGAGGCAGTGCAGTACAGTAGACCCAGCAGGGAGTTGCTAGATGTGGCATTTTTTAACTATTTGGTCCTGGGAACAGGAGACTAACGATTCTGGGGCTCAAGAGCACTTGCTTTACACGTTGTGAAAATGACCTGTGATTATTTGAAAGCCCCTACCCTGGCCCCAGGTAGGTTGGGAGAGGATAACACCTAGTACCTGTCTTTATTATGTCCTTCCTCGTGCCTCTCCAGTTATTCTCCTTTTAAGGAAAATGAATAGGACACTTTTCCTGGTCCTCATTCTCTAGTGTCACTTCAATTCCTTTCAAAGAATGCTATGTTTTCTTCATGTACCCAGAGTTAGAGAAACACCTTCAGTCAAGGACAAGCAAATTGGGTGAGCCATGACTATTCCAGCACAGTGGCCTCACCAAGCCAATGTCAATTTGGGGGTGCTCTAGGAAATAGCCACAGGGTTTTCACTATTTTTTATTCTGTATCTTGATAAGTTTGAGCTCCGAAGGCAAGAGATCATCGCTTGGAGAGGTAGCGGCAGTATTATTCTTTATCATTTTAGCCTCAGGAACACTGGCATGTGAGTCTGAAAAAATGTTCCTTCTAGAGGGCTCAAGATTAAGTACTGGACACGGTCAGTGCCTTACTGTTTTGTCTTTACAAGGGAAGGAAGAGAATGACATAAGTAAATCAATTTCACCTAGTCACTTGTTAATTATTAAATGAAATCATGCATTTGTTTCTCTTCAGATGATTCTAAATAAACCTAATTGCCACACTCTATAGCAAGCAGTATGATATAAATTAAAGCAAGGCATTTAGGATTAGGATTTGACACTTCAGATCTCTTATTTAATACATGAAATTGCTGAATTGTTGTTACTTTCCTTGGCCGCTACTTTAGAAGACATATTTGGCAAGAACTTTTGAGCATCTTTATCATAAGTTTGAACTGTATTTTTACTATACCAGGAGTAATTTATTAGATAAAGTAATATTTGGTTTCAGATTTCCTCAAACCTAGCGAAGATATCCATAAGACACTCTAAACAACTGGCTTAAGAACAAAATTCTATACACAAGAAAAAAAATGACTAACTTATTTCCACACTTCTCATACTAAGAGGTTTTCCCTAAACAGTATTCACTTGAGAAAGCTTGAACAATTGGGTAGAAATGATTGACAGAATGGTGTGTTGTGTTTTCTGTGGATTTTTTCCCCAAAATAAGACTGCCATGTGTAGCTCAGTGCCATTCACATGGAAAGCCCTTAACATATACATGTTGATGGATGTGCATGTTTAAGTGCATGGTCTATTAGCATCACTGACCCACGTTCTTTGCACCATAACGCTTCAATTGCTCATGAAGTGCCAGTGTTTCACAATTGTGGTTGAGGATTCAGTCAGCCAACATATATTAAGTCCCTGCCATTAATTTATTTATTCATTCATTCAACAAATATGTACCCAATGCTGACAATATGCCTGACACTAGCCTTAGCCTTGGGAAATTCAACAGTGAGTCCAGTTGACAGTTTCCATTTCCTTCAGAAACTTGCAGACCACTAAGGAGAGAGAGAATAAACAAAGAAGCAAATCCTATGTAATAAAAGGCTAACATGCAAATCGACTGAATGGCAAAACGACCGGTCGCTATGAAGCACACTGACCATCAGGGGGCAGATGCTCAACACAGGAGCTGCCCCTTGGTGGTCAGTGCACTCCCACAGGGGGAGCACTGCTCAGCCAGAAGCCTCGAGCACAGCAGAGGTGGTGAGAGCTTCTCCCACCTCCCCGGCAGCACTAAAGATGTCCGACTGAGGGCTCCCAGACTGCAAGAGGGTGCAGACCGAGGTGAAGGGACCCTCCCTCCCCTTCACCCCCCAACCGCATGAATTTCATGCACCGGGCCTCTAGTAAACACATAAGCAAGGCTATTCAAGGAGTGCTGAGAGCTTAAAACAGGAGAATGGGATAGAGTTTTACTTGAAAGAGAGGTAAGGAAGAACTACTTACAACACTAAAGACAAGAAAAGTTTCTCTGAGATATTGGGTAGTTAGCCCTTGAAATACCCACAGAAAGAAATTTCCAGGCAAACAGAAAAGTTGGGGCCCAGGTATGGGAATGGAATGAATTGAGTTACTTTGAGAAACGATGACCAATATGGCTGAAGAATGATAAGTATTTGGTTTTATGCTAATTGCAATGAGAAGACATCTGAGCATTCTTTAAAATCAGATTTTTGATAGAATAATTAGTACAAATAATTTGTACAAAAATATTCACCCACTTTATTTGTATAGTTTAATGGGTTTTATCAAATGTACATGATCATGTAATCATGACCCTATCACTATAATTAAGATAGAGAGCATTCCCATCTTTCCAAATAGTTACCTTGTTGTGTTTTGCAGTCACTCCTGTTCGCCACCTCAAGCCACTGGGAATGGCCATGACTTTGTCATATAAATGGAATCATACAGTACACAACACACAATCTTTTGTTCCTGGTTTCTTCTACTTTGCATAATGATTCTGAGATTCATTGCATGTTGATTGGAAATCCCATTTGATGTTATTTAACAAGCAATGTTAACAGCAATTAAATGTACAAAGCAGGAGCTCAGGGGAAAGATCTAGAGACAAAGGACTGGAGTCTTCACATCAAGATGATATTTAAACCATGGGATTCAGTGATATCACCAAGGGAGAGAATGAGGAACTGAGCCCTTGGGGCCCTGAAAATACTGTAAAGAGATAAAGGTGCCAGTAGGTGGAGAAGAAATATCCAGTGAAGTGGAAAGAAAATAAGTGATATCACAGAAGGCAAAGGGGAAGGCATTTCAAAAAAGAGAGAATGGTCACATGTACCAAATACCTAGTAGGATGAGGTCGGACTAAATCTTTTCAAGTGATGAGAGCTGTTTTCGTGGTTCTGTGGCAGTCATGAAAAATGCTTGGTATGGTGCCATGAGCAAAGCGGAAGTGACAATATCCACCCTCTGGGAACTTACTAATAGGTGTGCTTTTCATGCAGTTCTTTTTAACTGTATATGGAGACTTGGAATTTAATGTGTAACTTAATTATAGAATTTTGGAGAAAACTGAAATTCTTTGGTCCTACCTCTGCGTCCCCTCAACAAAATTTTGATACAATTAAATTAAAGAATAATGCAACATTGTAATTTTAATGCTAAGCATGAGGAGAGGATGCCATTTCCTTCTACTTAAAGGAAGAGATTTACTCTTTTATAAATTAATTATTCAGAATATGTTTGAAGACACAACCAATTAGCTGCTGTAATTTGCATTTTTATGTGTTTTTATTAGTTTCCTAAGTTCTTTTCTGCTGTTTCTGTAATGAAAGTGCTATCTTTCAAAGGTGAATAGCTTATTTGTATTTGCTTTGTAATGACCTTTCTTTAATTATCAATTGACCAATTTCATAGGTTCCACATAAAATGTAGCTGTTGTTGTTGAAAGACTAGCAAACCGATGTGATATTAGGTTTCATTTTTTAACTTGGTGCTAAAATTCTTTTTCAACTGAAACTGCGTTGCGTAGATCTTTTGTTTGTTCCTGTGTTTTGGTGGTGGTGGTTTTTTTTATTGTTTTTGCTGAGCTTTAGTTTGGACTAGACTCAAACCAATATTCACCAAGCATCAAATACAAATGCCACAAAGTGTTTTATACTTCACTTATTAATCCAAACCTCAGTGGTATATTTCCCCACATGCACAGTATGAGAGGCAGACAAAATGACAAGTGTATATAAGATGCCATTCAAGTAAAAACCATGCATATAAATGGTTACTTGAAATTACCTCTTCTTCCAAATGCATATAGAATTTTATTCCCAGGCCTGACCCACCAAGGGCAGAGATGACTGTAACAGAGATGTGTATACTATATTTCAAACCTGACAATCTTTAAAAACATAAATCCTTGATTATCATCAATAAATGTTTAGTTAGTTATCCTGAAACTCCATTAGCCATCTGTGATTTAACTGTTTGATTGTGCAGTGGGCAAACCTCCACTGTGAGTGGTATCTTTAAACAACTCAGGGGTCTCCTCTAATCATCTGGATGATTAAAACTGATAATTTAAATTAATTCTAAATACTTATGTATTTATTGTCACCAAAATAAGTCTTATGGATCTCTACAGCAGCATAAAAGGAAAGAGAAATTATTGAAAAACAGTGGATAAACCAAAATAAAAATGAAAAAGAATAGCACATGTATGGGAGATAAGTACCTTTTCATCATAGCCCCGAGGAAAATTGTGACATGAGTCAAGTTTGGTTTCCAAAACTCCCCTTCTTAGAACACTCCATACTTTAAACACCAGATTCTTATTTCCACAGACTCCCAACACAGGTCTACCACCACGAGACTATATCAGTCAGAATAGACTGTTATGCTGTGATAACCATCAACACCAAAATCTCAGTCACTTAACACACAAAAGTCTGCTGCACATCTGGGCAAAATCAAGGGCAGCAAGTCCGAAGTGACAGCTGAGTGGTCTGACTTCTTTCATCCCATGGCCTCTCTCTCTCCACATGATCCCATTATCACTACAGGATGCACCAGCCACCAACATGGCACAGAGTGACAGCCATTTCACCACCCAAAGGCTGGACTTGTCATATAAGCCTGCCTTACTATAAGGGACCAGCAAAATTAAATTCTCCCCTGCAGCCCCAAAACAAATAGAGTATCAAGGAGAAACCCAAATGGCAAGAGAGGTAAACACCTGTACTCGCTGCCTCCCACAAACACATCAAAATCACAACTAAAATACAGAACCACAGAAAAGCTGGCTGAATGGCAGTCCTACAACTAGAGAAGTAAAGAAAGCACACTGAGGCAGGTAGGAGGTGTAGAGACGTGGAACGGGCTGGTCTGGCACCCATGTGGGCTGCTTTTTTAATCAGGAGGGAGAGTCTCTCTGCAGAGGCCCCTCAGAGGAGCACCAGATCCCCATCCCAGGCTCTCAGAGCCGGGAAGAGAATTCCCCCTAATAACAGGCTGTAAAAACCAGTGTGGATTGGGGCTCAGTGACACAGAGACTGCTGGAGACCCAGCTGTTCCTCTTAAAAGGCCTGTGCACAAACTGAACTTACAAAGTCCTGCTTCATTCCGCTTCCTCTGAGCTCCAGCACCAGGGTGAGGCTCCAGGGAACACAAACACATATGAGGAGGAACTGGATTGTCTGGCATCGGGGCAGGAACTTGGGGGCGGCTTTCTCCCAGACAGAGCTGTTTGGGTTCCAGCACTGTTCCCGTGCTGGAACCTCCCTGGTCACAGAGCTGACAGGCAGCCATTTCTATTTGCTCAGCCCTGGTGATTCCCTAAAACTCCGCCTCATCTAATTTACAACCTCACCCAAGCTGTGTAAAGCGGCGTTTTCATATGAATGGCTTGTCTTTGCTAGGGCTAAAATCTCGAACAACCTGCAGCTGGGTCAGAGAACCCAAACCTATCAATAAAAGGCCCACGACCCAGCACCAGCACCAGCACCAGCCCGCCTTCTTCACAGCTGGGCCTCACCTGGGCACTTCCAAACCACATATAAAGAGCAGGAATCTGCAGATCTCTGCGGCTCCTGCTGGGTGGCCTCATGCAGTGGCTGACTTTGGACCTCCCTGGAAACCCAAGAGCCAGTGTACCCAGTGGTCAGTGTCAGACCATACCAAACTACAACTCTACATATCCATAAGCAACACTCTCAAGGGGCAGACTTAGTGAGCACAAGAGCCCCACTGAAGCAAGTCCTGCTCCATAGGGGTGTCTCTTCTTCACACTTTTATCCCCTCATTGCATAAGCAATGCAAGTTACGGGGAAAGGCTTTACCCTGGGTCCCTCAGTCCACCAAACAGAACTATTTTGATCATTTTTTCCCCAACCATTTCATGATTCTTCTACTTCTATTTTCTCCTCAACTTCAACTTCAGACTCATAAATCAAATGCCTACTAGACTCTCCAATTGTGTCTAATAGATACCTCAAATCAGCATGTCTCAAACTGAACTCCTAATCTTTATGCAAAATTTTGTCCCCCACAATCTCACTTAATGGCAACTCCATTTTTCTAATTGCTCGGGCCAAATTCTTGGAGTCCTCCTTGACTCTCCTCTGTCTGTCATACCCCACATTCAATCCATCAGGAAATACTTTTGCCTCTAATTTTAAAACATGTATTATCCAAACTGGTTGAGTCATCCTTTTGGTTCTCTGGTGCCTCTTTCATAACACAAATGTTAACACATGATGCAAATATTTTTACACTCTGTGCCTACTTTCATAAGTCTATCTACATGCCTGTTGCCCAGACCTATCTGCCCCCGCAATCAGCTAAGCTTGCTCCTGCTATAACATGATCACTCAGCTAAGCCATTGTGCTGTTGCTCATCAGTCCACATTATCCTCATCTCAGGTAATTTCTCTTTCCACACAAAGCAGACTACCCAGTACAGTGCCCAGAGATGTGTCCCCTAGAGAATTTCCCCTCTCCACTGTCTTTCAGGGCCACTCCAGAATGTGGTTGTAGTGCACCAAGAGTTTAATATTGACACTTATTGGCACAAACATGCTGACATAACCTGTTTATGAACTAAAATTGGGTTTTCCCCTCCTATCAACTGGTCATAAGGAACCCTCACCAGACCTAGGTGTGAACAGAGGTAAAAGTGCCGGTGGAACTGTGGTGGGTAACATGGGAATTTTGACTTCTGTCCAGGCAATTTACTTGAACCCCAGGTGTACTACTTCCAGACTTCTCAAGACAGATTACTGATGCGCCCAACTTGCTGTGTCTGGCAGTACCTAGCTCAGTTCTGGTAATCCCTACTGTACTCTGTCAGGGTACTAGCATGATAGGACCTTGTTTTCAACGACACATAGTTCTGTGCTACAGATGGCAGGCACTTGCTCCAGGAACTTAGTGCTCTGCTGTAAGACTTTCCTATTATTGGGGGTCTTAAAGCAGAGACTCTCCATAATTAGAGAGGGGCTAAAAAATATGAATACTTTTCCTCCCACCTTCTAAGTTCTTCTGGCTGGGCTACTCATCAAGTTAACAGGGATAAATTAACAGGAGAAAATCAAACTTTTATTTTTATTTATTTTTTGTTAATCCTCACCTGAGGAAATTTTTCCATTGACTTTTAGAGAAAGTGAAGGGGTGGTTGGAGGACACAGAGAGAGAGAGAGAGAAACATCAATGTGAGAAACATCAACCAATCATTGATTGGTTGCCTCTGGCATGGACTCCATCCAGTCTGCAACCAAGCTACATCCACTTAGCTGGAATCAAACCCGAGACCTTTCAGTGCATGAGCTGATGCTCTGTCCACTGAGTCAAACCAGATAGGGTAGAAAAATCAAAGTTTTAATACATGTGTGTGGGGAATTCACATAGGCACAAAAATTCCAAAGACAGTAACGCAACATTAGGTTTATAAGACATTTTGGACAAAGGGGAAAGTTGGGGAATAGGGTATTACATTTTAGAAAAAAGAATGGGCAATTTACAGGTAGTTCAGGAGGAGTGAAACATACACAGCAGGCAAATTGAGCTAGGCAGCTCAGAGGCAATAGGACATGGGGTATCTAGCTAACATTTATCCTACTTAATTCTAATTAGGCTAAGGTGACATCCTAAACTCTCCTTTCTGAAACAGGTTTCTCTTGTCTAAATTTCTTGAGCAGGAAAGGGTCCAAGGCTTCCTCTGAGTCTTATTTCTTAATAAACAGCTGAAATCAATATTTCAAAAGGGCAGCTTCGGGTGGCAGACTTTTGGATCCCTTCAGTCCCACCCTTGAAACGTTAAATAATAAAGTTTCGCGTTGTGGAACTGAGTTGGTAGATTGGTTCCTAGTTTCACTCAACGAATCATTCAGTCCTGAAAGTAAGTCCATTCACTTAACTTGTTGAGTCTCATTTCAGGAGATGGTGGTGCGAATGGGCTCTCAAATGAGGTCAAAGGGATGTTACAACAGGTTTGTTTATGGAAACAAAGGTTAATGATCAGAGCAAATTATACGCCCATTTCTGAGTCTGTGAGAAGATGTCAGTCGAGAAGATGTTTAGGTGTAAGGCTCAGAGTGTTGAGCCGGAATGAAGGCATGCAGTGACAATCTGATAGATTCTCTTGGTCTGCAGTTTGAAGGTCTCTGATGATGTCATCAGGGGCTCAGGTAAATTCTGCAGGGCTTACCCAGTGTCAGTCACTAGAATTCTTTCAGCATTAGCTGTTGCGGTGATATCTCAAACTTATGTCATGTCCTTTAGCAGCAATTTGCAATTGCAGGGCTCAAAAAAAAAAGTTTTAGCTCTCAAAAATTTTAAGTAATAAGATGAAGAAAAATGAAACATTAGTTCAGAGGGTTCTAGTCAAATACTTAAGAAAACTGAAAAAAATCAGGACCCAGTCTAATTTAAAGGTGCAAAATAAAACTTTAAAGACAATTAACAGAACTAGAATTTAATATCCACAACGGTGTATTATAGGTTCTATTGAAACACAATTTTCCTCTCTAAAATCACTCCCATTTTCTCCAAAGATAGTCAAATTAAGACTATTAAGTTACTGCATAAGTCTAGTTTCAATAAGTTTGGTCAGGTTATTTGCATAAACACAATAGGAAAGTAATTGATCACATAGTTTACCTTAAATCTGCTTAACTAGAATCTCATAAGGACTCTTCAGAGTGAAACTTAATTAGACTCTCAAGGCTAAGAAGTCAAACCACATAGTTAGCATCAGCCTTTGTTTATTATACCTACAGTTTCCGGTAAATTCCTCAGATTCAAGGTCCCTAAAAAATGTCTGGGGGGAAAAAAAGGTTCTTTCTTTGCCATCTTCCAGAAAAGAAACCTTCATTCCTTATCTGGAAAGACTGCTGTGGACCATGAAAGCTGGTGCCAGCCTGTTCTTCCAAAGAGCTTTCATTGGCTTCTAAAACCAATCTTAATTCCTTAAAGTTTTCTGGTGACATTCAAGTCTCTGTATGTCTCCTTCAAACATGATACTCCAATCAAAGTCTTGGCCACGCTGGTCTGGGATTTTGTCATTCCATTGCTCGCAGACAGGTCCAGTCTGGCCATGCAACCAGAGCAGTCACACAGGGCCCTGCATGCAGAAGGATACCCATACTTGGGGTTTAATGCTCTGTTGCTACCACCTTCAATTACTGCGCAAGTAAGGGTCTACTCTGACCCTACAAGTATCTTGTGCCCAAGGATTCACACTAAATAACACATAAAAACAAAACAAAAAAATGACAGGTCAAGAAAGAGACCACAGAAAAAGTGTTTTAAAAATATTTATTGAGACAAAATTGGCATATAATACTCTGCTTAGGGTATGCAATGTGATGATTTGATACACTTACAAACTGCAAAATGATAACCATGATAAGTTTACTTAACACATCCATCACCTTACAGATTTCTTGTTGTGATGGTGGTGGTGATGAGAACAGTTCAGATCTACTCTTAATGAATTTTAAATATACCATGCAATATTTTAACTATAGTCACCACGCTATACATTAGATCCCCAGAACTTACCTTCTAACTGGAAGTTTGTACCCTTTGACCACCACCTCTTCCCTTCTCGCACCCCACAGCCCCTGGATACCATCAATTTATTCTCCATTTCTATGAGTTTAGCTTTCTTAGATTCCACATATAAGGGACATACAGTATTTTTGTTTTTCTGACGTATTTCATTTAGCATAATGCCCTCAAGGTCCATTCACAATGTCACAAATGTCAAGATTTCCTTATGTGTTATGCCTGAATAAGATTTAATTTTATATATATATATATATATATATATATATATATATATATATATATATATATATATATATATCTCACATCATTTTTATTCATTCATCTGTTGATAGACACTTAGGTTGTTTCCATGTGATGGTGATTTCTTTTGAAACAGTGTTCCTTTTTCTCCACATTCTTGCCAACATGTATCTCCTATCTTGTTGATAACAAGCATTCTAATAGGTGTGAGGTGGTATCTCATTGTGGTTCTGATTTCCATTTCTCTGATGGTTAGTGATACTAAGCACCTTTTCCTGTTGATGAAGCCTGTAGCTGCTTTCAGGCATCTAAATAGATAGCCATCTCAAGCCGCAGAGTACATTATTTCCTTATTAGGTCCTGACTTTTGTTTAGGGTTAAAAGGTTAAACCCTGCAGAATGCAGTCAAATATCCACTTATCACATTTTCTGTCAGAGGATTATCCAACAGAAAGTTCTAGCTGCATAACTATATGTACAAAAATAACTTCATGTTCTACTCCAACTTCACTGCCTCCAGCTTCCAGAGCTGTGTGGGTAACACCCCTCCCCTTGCAATAACTCAAACTCAAAAACTCAGCATCTCTTTTGACTCATCTTTCTCCAGAATTACAATCTGTCTCGTAATTTTGTGTTTCCATGATTTTCTTAATTTCTTACTTCTCATTTTGAAATTCCTCACTGCCATCCTCTCACTTCAGTCATCCCACCACTCTAAGTCGCATTCCCTGTTATTGATTCTAACCTCCTAACTGGTCTCCATGGCCCTAGACAACCTTCATATCCAACATTCATGGAGCTATCAGATTAGCTTACCTGCCGCCCACCTACATCATATGATGAGGCTTTTCAAAAGCTGTCAATCATAAAAAGTAAAGTACAACCCAGTTAGCTACTGGATGCCCTGCATGGCCTCTAGCATTACATAACCTTCTCTTTTGTTATTGACAATTACTTCTCTTCACATGTCCGCCTCATCATGCTCTCCTTGTCCTTTCCTGCTGCTCTCTCTCTCCACTTGTTTTAGCTCTTGTGGGAAACCGTTCACAGCTGCTTTCCATGGTGCAGCCTGGTGAGTAGTTATGTGGTTAAATGGCCAAACTCTAAAGCCAAACTGCTGGTCACTTTGTAGGAAACTGCTTACTAGTAATCTCTCCATGCTTTGGTTTCCCTTCCTGAAAAGAAAAAAAAAGAAAGAAAGAAAAAGAGGAGAAATCATCATATCTACCTCAGAGGAGTTTTGTGAGCATTAAATAAGTTGATATAGTACACGCTTAAGGTCCAGTACCTGGTTTGCGATCAAAAGATGTTAGCTATTAATATTTATCAACCCCCTTTTTGTGAAAATAACATACACCTCCTCTCAAATACTAAGATAATTTGTCTGTTCTCCCCTAATGACTTTTATCACTTCCTACATGGGATATTTATTTTATAGACAACTTATTTTCTTTACAGAATATAAGCTTCAGTTCACCATTGTACATTCCAATTCAATACATTTACATATTGAGCATTAAATTGAGTTAATGAACTGTTGTTTCTCAGATTGAATATAATTGTGGTGAGAATTATAGAGGTGGGTTTTTTTCCCTTTTTTAGAGGTTATCATCACTGTTATAACCTAAAGAAAATACCAGTAAAATAAAGGAATGACTGTATACCCCATCCCTGCCTACATCCTCTTTTGCATTGCTTTTTTTCTCACCAAAAAAAATGAGATGTTAGTATAAAATGGCAGTGACAACGAACTATTGAAATGTGGCTGATGCCCTAGCTGGCTTGGCTCATTGCATAGAGCGTCAGCCTGTGGACTAAAGGGTCCCAGGTTCGATTCTGGTCAAAGGCACATACCGTGGTTGCAGGCTCCTCCCCGGCCCAGGCCCTGGTCAGGGAGTGAGTGTTCAAGAGGAAACCTATCAATGTGTTTCTCTCACATCAATATTTCTGTCCGTCTTTCCCTCTCTCTTCCACTCTCTCTAAAACCAATGGAAAAATATCCTCAGGTAGGAACTTTTTAAAAAAGAAAAGAAATGTAGCTGACAACCTTCATTTTTCTCGGGTTCCTCAACCCTCTAAGCACCACAGCAAAAGAGCCAAACCTCGACCAAGACCCAAAGGGAAGAGGCTTCTGCGATTACCTCCTCCTCCTTGTGAATTCCTATCATGGATTCTCTCAGTGATGGGACTTTTATTCTGGCTGATATTATAGACATTTGTACACAGGCCTTGTCATGCTCACCCCTTTGCCATTAAAATGCAAGTTCCTAAGGTCACAGGCCACGGCTCATTTGTTTTTATATCTCCTACAGTGCCTTGCACTGTACTACAAATAGGATGGTCAATGCCATATACATGAAATACAGAAAAAGGAATTTCAATTTGCACAGAGTCCACAGTGTCTTGTTTTCTGCAGAAGCTGAACAATGTTGAAATTGATGAGTGTGTAGGAAGGGCAGCATTGTCCGAAAAGATGGCCAACTGGTATCAAAACAGTGTTGGGTTCCATATGAAATCATCCAAGAGAGAAAGTCATTAATCACCATAGGGAAGGAGCCATGAATTTAGAGTTAGATTGAGGAGTTTTGAAAGTGTGTTACCACTCAGGAAATGTTTAACCTTGAGCACAGTATTTAAACTTTCTGAATTTCAGAACCTCTAATTGTGTGGAGAAGGACTAGCTACCTTGCAGCCTTGACACAAGACGTCAATGAGGCAACCTGAATAATGTATTCTGAATAGGACTCGGCTTACGGAGCTTATATTGCAAGGGCTCAATACTTGGTAGTTCTGTGAAACATGACTTGTTATGTGCCAGTTATGCTGAAGAGTAGACAAAGCAAGCCTAGCTACCTTCCAGGAATAGCCCGAAGAGATGACATCAGCAGTTAATGGAACAAAAGGACACGAGATGAATCAGTACAGGACACAATGACATGTGCCTTTGTGACTGAATATAAAGGACGGCCCAGAACAGTGTTTCCCATGCGATGCAATGTTTTTCAGCCTCTTCTTCCACATTATGCAGAACATTTAAGATATAAAATGGGAGTCAATTTTATCAAATCAACTCACAGAATAAGTCACCCAGCAGATGCCCACTTCACCCTTGCAGAAGTGCTTCGTTAGAACGTTCACAGCTTGTCTAGTCCCCCCGCGGGAGCGAGAAGCACCCAGGCAAGGTCATCATCTGGAACCACAGAGGTGGAGGGTTGGAGTCAGAGCGAGTGCCCATTTCCATTGGTAACGTCACAGCTGTTTTTTTATAGCGTCCATGTGCTTCTAGCACAGTCAGTGGGGGAGCAAATAGGGCACCGAGACACACTGTGCTACATGCTCCCTCCCCTCCCCTCCCTTCCCCTCCCCTCCTTTCTTCCTTCCTTCCTTCCTTCTCTTATCTGTGGATGCTTGAACCTCTCTGGTCATGGAAACCAGGGACTCCATCAAAGCAAATCGCTTCAGGCAGGAAAGCACCAACATTAAACTCTCACAGTGTGAGTGGTCTAAACACCCGATGACCACTGACACCACGTCACTCACCTTGCCCAATTCCCTTTCAGGCCTCCTCTCACTCCCCACCAAGCCATGACTGCTGCAGTGCAGAAAGCCAGACCACAGAAACCACATCCTGGAAGACAGCACTGTTTCCATTCACTGCTGTTCCCGTGGCTTATTGGGGATACTGTCCAAGTCCAAATAGCATAGACCTAGAGAATCTGTTTAAAAATCCAAAGCCTCGTAGTAAATGTAAAAACAGTAAGATTAGAAACACCATTTTTAATAAAACCCAACTTATTCTGTACTGTTCTCTTTACTGCATTAGACAATAAGCAAAAGTTTGTTCTAGCAAAAGTTTATGTCTTAAAATATAAAGGGATCTTTGTTAAATACGCCCTTAATGCATTTTCTATTGGTATCCAAACAAATCCTTAGTGTATAAGATATGATTATTCCAAAATTCAACATGTTGGTTAAATTCCATTAGGTAGCCAACATAATCTCTACTTCATGCAGTAATTGCAAATATAATCAAAGATCCATCCAGGATTAGCCGAGAACAGAGTTGTGTTTTTTTTTCTTATATTTTATTCTATTGTTAGCTAATACGTACCGAGTGTTCACTCTGTGCTAGGCATCGAACATGCATTATCTCACTTAACGCTGGGGTCATCTCTAAGAGCTTGGCGATAAAATGGCCTCCACTTGACTAAGGAGGAAACTGAGGCACAGAGCGCTTAGGTCATCTGCACCAGGACCTGAAGAGGGCCAGTCGGAGTCCAGAGGCTCGGGCAGATTGGCTTTCCTGGTAATAAAATGTGCAATACCTTTCAGCTATGGTGCTGATTAAACCCTCTTCATTTCTGCTACCCCTGTCTGCCACCATAGAACATTGCAAGATGCGTGGCATAATGCAAAAAAAACCCACAGTGCTGAGCAGAAATCCAGCCCTTTGCCACAGAAAACAAAGGAAATCATGTCCTTTTTTTTTTTTTATGTGCCTGCTACTGATTATTAGTTCAATGAGGCAAGAACGTATGAGTGACACTGTCCAAGTACATCAGGACTAATGGAAAAACACACACAACGCATGCCAATTCCAATGGGGGGGATGAGTAATAACATTCTTGCGCACAAACAATAGACACAATTATTATTTAACTTTTCATTCATTGATGATTATAAGAAGCCACTGGACACATAGTTATAACTTGTGAAAGTAAATATTTGTTCTCAGCTATAGTTACTTCTCACTTTTGATCGCATTCACTTCTAACAGCTGTTTCTCAAGCAAGGGCAAGTTTTAGAGAAAAACAAACAAATACTTAACAAGACTCCATTCCTCAGAGAAAAACAAGAACCAAGCCTGAGGCTTGATTAGTTTTATTAGAGTGTCTGGAAACAGACCTGCCTTACAGGAAAAGCATTTCAAGTTACTGCTCTTTGATTCAAGATTATTAATATTTGAAAGAAGGTAACGACGGTGTCTTTCTAAATAGTTATGCCAGAAATTTGCAGGAAGATGTGAGCCCTAAACTCGGCAGTCTTCACGATGATGCTGGGCTCTGAGTGTGAGAATGGCGCTTTTCTTGGAAATGACCAGAAGTGGTGGGAAAATTAAACTCCAGCTAAACGTAAGGCTCATGAGAACGATCTCCATTCAAATCACTTCATTATCTAGCTCATCATTAGCATCATTATCATAGTCAGTGGTGCCTAAGAATCTCTTGCTACTTTCTGAAGTTGACATATCCTAGTAAGCAAGCTTGTCCGACTTCAGAAATGACTCTAGAGGAGCAATAAGGGGATGTTAAAATTAAAAACAGATTGCAGTCTTTAACTTGCCTAGAAACATCACTTACACGCTATATATGTATTAATGTTTGCTCCACATGGCAAAGTCACCAGACTTGCTTGCTTGACCGACAGACGCCCTGCCCCTCTCTGAGTTTGCTGGGGACTCCTCTCAGGTGCACTTGGTCAGTCTTGGCATCCACGAAGCATCACCTTCTCCCCTTTTTTGGCCTGAAATTGCCACTCTTTCAAGCATATTAAAAGACTCAGATACAGAAGAGGCATGGGACACATGGCAATAGGAAACTCCAAGGGAATGTAGTGTAGTCAACTCTGAGATACGCTAAGTAAGCAGGCAGGTCCTAGCAGAAGGTCTGGACAGGAATTACCCATGGCAGAGTTGGAAAATCTATTTCAGGAGCCTGCGGGCCAGGTGGTGGAAGGAAAATATCTGAGAAGGTATCTCAGCTGAGTCACCAAGATAGCTACTATGCTAGACTTAGCAAATAAAAAGTCAGGATACACCAATACTTCTTTATTTTACATTTAAAAAAAAATTATTGTTGAAAGTATTTTATAAGTCTCCCTTTTTCCCCCCATTAACCCCTTCTAGGCAGCCCCTGCCCCCCAGCCCAGGCCTTTACCACCCTATTATCTATGTCCATGGGTTATATGCATACAAGTTCATTGGTGGATCTCCTCTCACCCTCCCTCCCCTGCCTTCCCTCTGAGGTTCCACAGTCTGTTCCATGCTTCTTTGTTTCAATAAATTTGAATTTCAGACAAGCAACAAAGCTTAGTATAAATCTGTCCCCATGAAATATTTGGGACATACATACATGAAAGGATGATTTGTTTATCTGAAATTTAAAAATTGAGCATATCTGGTGAACTCTCCCCCTTTAAATGACTGGTGCTCCTATCTGAATTACACCTTCAGGCCTGGATCTACCAGAGTAGCAGTTTCCAAGATGTGGCTCCTGCACCAGCAGCTTCAGCCACACCTGGAAAGTGAGTTAGAAATGCAAATTCTCATTCCCACTGCAGGACCTACTCCAGGCTTTGGGCCCAGAAAGTATACTGAGGCCTCAGGGGTTCCACTTGACACTCACTGAGAACCATTGCCCAGAGCAGGCATCCTCAAACCACATTCCGGGTGTTTTTGCCGCTGCTGCCTGTCCTGCTTAAAATAAGATATGTGCAATGTGCTAGGAATTTGTTCATAGTTTTTTTTAAACTAGAGTCTGGCCCTCCAATGGTCTGAGGGACAGTGAACTGGCCTCCTGTTTAAAAAGTTTGAGGACCCCTGACCCACAGCATCTGAGAGCTGAGGGAACACAGAGGTTTGGTGAGATAATGAATAAAAGAAGACAGTGTGGTCTGGGGAATCTGTAAGAAAGAGACTCAGGAACAATCTCGGGTACATCAACGGGCTTGAAATCTCCTGAGATTCTTATCCCCTTTGTACTGTGACTGTATTCATTCATTAGAGTTGGTTTCCTAGTCCCTTCTAGCAATTACTAATAAAAAGAGCTAGAATGAAAAGTGTGTGTGCTTATCTTCAGGGACACTGGAGATGGAAAAACTTGCCGTTTTTGAAGGGAGAGTCGTGAAAGAGAGAAAAATGTATTGTGGGCCCCTCGCTTCCAAAGAACCGCCACCAGGGTCTGAGAAATGACCCAGGGGAATTCCAAGCAGAAAGATCTTTGTTTCCTGATGGGAATACTGTGCTGAGCCTGGGAGACTAGTTCCTCTCAGCTGAGGAGCTAAAAACAGCACAGGTCTGGGTGTTCTCTGTGGTTCCTGCAGCATGCCAGCCAGTCCAAACCACCTGAGGACACAGGGCCGGGGCACCCAGGCCGCTTGCCGGGCCTCTCCCTTCCCGCTCTCCTCTTCCCAGAAGCTGGCCTGGCTTCAGACCTGCCCCCTCCCTCATCCCAACCAGCAAAAGGCTCATTGGAGGCTCCTTTAAACTGAAGAGGTAAAGGCCTCTCATATCTTAGTCCACTTTCAAATGTGTATTTCCTTGAATGCAGTGTAACCCGTAATTGAGTGAACAGCCTCCCAGATCTGCTCTGCACTTCACAGCTGTGCCTGAATTTTCTCTCTGTAAAACACAGATGATTATAATCCTGCTATGAGGGTTAATGAGTTAATGCATTTAAAGTTGAGAACAATGTTTGGCTCACAGGAAGAGCTCAGTAAATGTTAGCTGTTATTGCTGCTGCAGCTTGAAATCATATTCCCTAGGCTCAGGGTTTGAATGGGAAGAAAGAAAAGAGCGATATACTAGTAACATCAGGACAAAATAGTTGTGCGCTCTAGGCCCGGTTTCCACAAAAGTTGGCCTGTGATTAAGTTTCACTGGCCCAGCCACTGTGGCTCAGTGGCTGATTCCCATTGAGGGCACATGCCTGGGCTGCAGGCTCAGTCCCCAGTGGGAGGTGTGTAGGAGGCAGCCATCAATGATTCTCTCTCATTGATGTTTCTGTCTCCCTCTCCCTTCTTCTCTGTAATCAATAAAAATATATATATTTTAAAAAAACACTTCAAAGATCAATTTTGGAGCTTATCGTCTGTATGGGTTCTGAGTCCCCACCCGAAAAGTCAGATTTGGCAAGTATGGAATGGAGCCCCACAATCTGTATGTAGAACAGGCACTCCGGGAGTTGCTGGTGGCTTCTGAGGTTAGAAGCCAGTGTTCTGAGATGGAACCCTCAAGGCACAGCTGCCTGCAGCTTCACAGAAGACCTTTCCCAGGTGACTTGTTCCCTTGTGACCCATTCCATCAACTGCTTCCTTCCACTTCAAGTAACTTCTTGAAAAGCCAATTGGTGGACAATGTTGAAGGATTTATTGTGAGACTCAGTTCTGCCAGCATCAGGAAAGGCTGCAGTGACTCGTGAGAAAGAATCGTAGCTGCTCATGTTAGGCGTTTACAATATGCCAGGCACTGTACTAGGCAGTTCTTCCCAGGAAAATGGCATTATTCTCACTTTGCAGATGAGGAAATGGAAACAGAAAGGAGTTAAGCGCTTCCCCAAGGCCACAGCACTACAAAGTGACGGAGTCAAGATTCCAGTCCGCAAGACACAGAGCTTATTAGGCCTTTTTCTCTACTCCAGTAGCTCCAGAGGCAAAAAGGAAAATATCAAATTCAAAAAAAACAAAGATTCTGGTTCAGTAGGCCTAGCGGGGCCTACAAACCTGCATTTGTTACACAGGTCTGAGCCCACGTTTAGGGAAGCGCTACTCAGCACAATTAGTCTCACCTTGATTTTTTTTCTTTTTTTAAATAGTTTTAGTGCAGTTTTAGGTTCACATCAAAATTGAGAGAACAGTACAGATATTTCCCATATTACCGTTAACCACACACATGCAGCCTTCCAGACTAGCAAACCTGCACTGAAGTGATGCATCTGTTTTCAGTGATGAGCCTGCATCGACCCCATAATCACCCAGCATCCATCGTTTCCACGAGGTTTCACGCCATGCATTTGGACAAGTGACAGCGACATGTACTCATCACCATAGTTTCACAGCATACATTATCCATCACCACAGTTTCACACCTTCCATGTATCCATCACCACAGTTTCACACAGAGGGGTTTCATTGTCCTAAAAGTCCTCTGCACTCCATCACCTTCATTTTAAATCTCTTCCACCCCGGGAAATATAAAGAGATTTAAATAGGTCACAAATATTTTCTAAAAATAGTTTTGTGTTAATTTTTAAACATTTGAATGAAAGTTGTGTGATGAGCACTTGCTCCAAGGAAATATGAACTCTAGTTATCGCCTCCAATGGCAGCAGATAAATAACCAAGCTGCTTTTTGGATTGCGTCTTCAACACAGACGCTCTGAGGAAGATTAATTGTTCTAAAAGGTTTGCCGTTGTTGCCTTTTTGTTCCCCAGCTACGCTGCCCAGATGAAATATACTTCCTTTTGCATTATCTTCAAAGTGGAAATTATATTCAGGTTCCTGAATGGAAGACACAGACTTCCTCATTTTTCTTTATCTAAAACAACTACAAAAATCCTTTAAATATCTGCAGTGCAGACAAATAGAAAATTACTAACGCTTACGCGTCAGCATACAGTATCAATAAAGAAATGTATGCATGGAACTGGAAAAACAATGACTTCCTTTAAACTCAAAATCCATATCTGATCTTGATACGATTGCTTTGTGCACTGTAACAGTGGGCATGCGCTCCCAGGCACCAAACACAAGCTCTTTTCCTAGAAAGCTCAGGCCATGTGTGACCCATCACCCAGGAAGGCAGAGGGAGATCCTGGCCACCAATCAGCTGAGTGAGGGAAGAACTTGAGGTATGACTGTCAAAATGGGAGGAATGTCGAAATATCCCCATCCCTCCTGCATGTGACCCAGAGGTCATGGTTGAATTCCTGGTCAGGGCACATGTCCGGGTTGCAGGTTCAAACCCCAGTAGAGAATATGTGGGCTCAGTCCCCAGTACGGAATCTCTCATCATTGATGTTTCTATTCCTCTCTGCCGCTCCCTTCCTCTCTCTGAAATCAATAAAAACTTATTTTTTTAAAGTATATATTTTTTTAAAGCATCAAAATGGACAGACAGGACAGACAGATGGAAAGAGGCAAGATCTTCATCAAATCTCCTCTTTCTAAGCCTCATTTTTTCTCCAAGGTAAATTTGGGGTGGGGGGGTGGTAATTTCCTTCCAAAGGGAATTAGTTAAGAATTAAATGAGGTAATTTTCATGGAGCCCTTAACACACTGCCTGGCACAATAGCATGGAGAAAATACTATATATATATTCCACATTGGCCCTTATTATCTCTCCAACACTAAATAAATAAATTAGAAAAACACTGGGAAAGGCTCCAGGGCACAGTAAAAAGAGAAGGAGAGTTGTTTGTGTTCTAGGGAAGCCTTTTAATGGTCACTGTCTTGCCCACACGATCAAAGTGCCTGGGTCTAAAGTAAATGGATGCACAGTTTGATCACAGAAAAGTACTCAGGTCGTTTATGGAGGAGGTGACCTGGTGAGGACACCTTGCGTTAATGCTTTGAGCAACAAATGAAAAAGCAAATGAACTCACATCGGGCTCTCCGGAGGTGTCAGCGTACTCTGCCTCAGCAAAGCTAAGGAGCTCTGTTTATGTTCTTCTTGTAAAAAACACCTGCTAATGGAAAGTAAAAGGCTCTCCCTGGCCCTGCTTCTCAGGTACAAAGTGCCATTTCTCTGATTAATGATCCGGGCATCTACACTGCCTGCAAAGCCATTGCTCTCTGCTTCTAACAGAGTCAGCTACCTCTGGTACCCAGGTGTGAAACCCAGGCCGCATCCCAAGGGGTCTTGGGTAATTAGCACTGCCAGCAGGTGTCTGTACTCGCTGCTGTTCCTGGTAGTTGAGCATCTGTGTCGGTCCCTGATGCTGGGGAGGAAAGAGGATGAAATAAGTGAGTGCCCTCTCCCTTATCTCCAGCAAGGTCAGCACCTTAATGGAAGAAAAATCAAACTTTCTGCTTCTGCCTTTATGCACCATCCTGGATGTTCATCTACTGAAACCCCGGCCAATTGTGCGTGTTGCTTGGCCACTCTCTCCTGCTCCCCCAGAGCAGGCGCTCACGATGGCGCTCTCCAAACACCTCCCTTGGACTCTGCTGTGCTCTAGGCCCGTAAGACCTGATTTTCAACAGTTAAAGCCTCCCTGTCTTATCAGGTCCTCTCAGTCCCTACTCCCTGGCTTTCCAGGGACTGCTTAGCTAGGCTGATAAAGTAGCTCTGCTGAGGTATAATGAGTGCTCAAGTGTTACTAGAAATGGGTTTCATCCCACACAAACCCCTTCCCACAGAATAGCTTCAGAGGCCTGCTGGTAAACTGGCTCACCAGTTGGTGTGTGGGGGGTGTGAGAGAAAGAGCCCATTTTTACGTCATCTGCCATTTCCATGGTGCAAGTTTCAAGGCACCGATGTGGCAGAGCTGTGCAGAGATGTCCAGACTGGCTGAGTGAGCTCCAGCAGACCCCGGGATACTCCACGATCCACGTGGTTTCTAAAGAAACTGTCATTACTCCCAGGGAATGAGGATAGCATGGCTGGATTGGATTGATTTAAGAAATATTTCAGGGCAGACAGTTATCTCTCAGGATTCTTCAGGTTGCACTGGGGACTCCTGCAAGTTGGCAGAATGAATGTGCATGCTTAATGTCTTTCCTTCCAGGGTCTTTAAAAAAAACTATAGAAGATTCCTTTCAAATGTTTAAATGTATAGCAAGAAGAAAGAGGATGAAAGCTATCAGAAGATGACAGCTTTTAACAAATTTCCCTGAGACAGAAAGCAAATATGGTGTTGATTCATAGTTTGCACAGAGCAGAGGAAGCTGCCCTGGGGACCCTTGCAGAAGGGATGGGATGGAGACCTGGCCTGCTCAGCAGAGCCCTCAAAAGCTCAGCATTCTGGGCCCAGCTGATATGGCTCAGTGTCAGCCCATGGACCAAGAGGTCCTGGGTTTGATTTCTGCTCAGGGCACATGCCCGGGTTGGGGGTTTGATCCCCAGGTGTGCAAGATGCAGCTGATCAATGATTCTCTCTCTCCCTCTCCCTTCCTCTCTGAAATCAATAAAAAGATTTTTTTCAAATATTTTTATTGATTTCAGAGAGGAAGGGAGAGGGAGAGATAGAAACATCAATGATGAGAATCACCTATCGTCTGCCTTCTGCATGCCCCCAGGAAGACCGAGCCCGCAACCCAGGCATGTGCCATTGAGCAGAATTGAACCCGGGACCCTTCAGTCTGCAGGCTGACGCTCTATCCACTGAACCAAACTGGCCAGGGCAAAAGATTTTTTTTTTAAAAAAGCTCAGCATTCTGGGAGGGCTAGAGCTGTTGGAGAGAGTAAAGTGGTAAGGAACAGTGGGATAGTCAAATGGTTCATGCTATTAGAAATACTTGGCTAAGATGGCGGCATAAGGTAAACACCGTAAATGCAGCCGTGAAAAACTATTTCAGAAAAACCATGAAAAGAACACACGGACACCACTTGCACCCACAGGAAGGCTGGCTGAGTGAAAATCCTACAACTAGAAAAGAGTCTGAGACTCAGAGGAGCGGCAGAAGCAAAGTACAGAGGTACGGAGGCGCGCGCACAGGGCTCGGGGAAAGGGCTGGTGCCGGAGGTCGCGGTTCTTTTCCAAAACGGAGAGAGCCACAAGTTCCCAGCGGCTCTGAACTCCAGTTCCAGGCGAGTTTCTGAGGACCCAGACACCCGGAGAAGGGGGACTGACT
>PVJC01025454.1:11020-24898 GCA_004026665.1 Murina feae | reverse complement strand
CCTCCTCCTCCTCCTCCTCCTCCTCCTTCTTCTTCTTCTTCTTCTTCTTCTTCTTCTTCTTCTTCTTCTTCTTCTTCTTCTTTCTCTCTCTCTCTCTCTCTCTCTCTCTCCTTATAAAAAAAATATCCTCAGACTAACCTGTTGGAGGATGAGACCTGGTTAGGTATACCCTCCATATATAAGAACATCCATCTGAGATCAGAAAAGCTACCTAGTTGACCTGAAATTAACAACAGTTAAATGAATAAACTTTGTTGAATCTAGTTTAGATTCCTAGAACCACCCAGACAACCTTTAGACACAAGAGCAAAAATAAATGTCTATTATGGCAGGCTTCTGAGGTTAACTGGTTCTTTGTTATGCAGCATTAATACAGACTTAGGCAACTCATACATTAGGCTAATTGAATATGGATCTAAACAGGCAAGAGGATCTTAAAATTGACTCATCTTCCCTATAAATCTTGATGTCAGAATGATGTGATACAGAAAATAGGGAATACCTCCCCTAGAAATACATTCCCAGGCTTGGCAAACTCCAGCATAACATTCATTGAAAATTATTTTTCCAGAAATTACATTAAGTCTTGAGAGTATAGTAGTAAGCATAGTTCTAAAAGAGATCATCTTCTGGTGGACCTGAACTTGAATTTACTTCAGAAATGCACCACTAATTTAATTAAACCAATTGGCACACTTCACACATTTGGGTATCCTCTATTCCCAACTAGAATCACTTGACTGAACTTTTTGGAATGATTCTATTGGCAGTAATGCTGAATAGAAACTTAGTTTTAGGAGTATGACCTCTTCAGAATCTTTACTCTTAACCCCAAAGTGAACTCCACCAAGTTTTTCTGGGTTATGATTTATTTAAATTTTACTAGTTCTTATCTTCTTCCAGGGTTTAGGCACTTTGGTAGGTATGATTCATTGAGGTCAAATGTTGTTGCTTCCAAAACACAAGACTCCTGAGTGGAAGAAACGGAAACAATTAGTGCCAAGTTTTCTGATCTTTGATCCAATGCTCTGTCTCAGTTATATGATTCAGGAGGAATTCTTTGACCTCTTTGATCTGGTTTTCTCATTGGAGACATTTTGTTGATGATGATTTGATTGCCTCATGCAAAAACAATGCTGTTGAGAACTTTAAAAATTCTGCTTCACTATCAACAATGATGTTCATTTCTCTTAAGTTGAGATTTTTTTCGAACTGCCAAAGCAAATGGCACAAGGCAGCTGCATTGACTGTCCAGCTCTCACATTAAGTAGAGTTGTTCAACACACATTGACACACAGAGACAAAACTCTCCTTACCACCAAGCACGCCTGCATTCATTTTAAAATTACATTGTTTTCATCTTATTTTTTGTGAATGTGAGAAGAAACCTAGAGGACTTCAGTTTCCTTGTATCCCTCAGTATAAGATGAGACCCTGGGAGAATGTGCTATCAAAGCTGCACGCACAGCCACTGCTAAGACACAAAAAAGAGGCTGCCTTGGTCTCTCACTGTTGTGAACGTCTTACATGTAGAATAAAGTTCATTTACAAGCTTTAAAATGGCACAGACAGGCAGTGAGTATGTTGAAATATTGCTTTGTCTCTGGTTGTAAATTATTAATATGAAAGCGGGAACAGTAATAAATCTGGTTTATTAGTCTGGGTTCTCCAGAGAAACAGAACCAATAGATTTATTGTAGGAATTGGTTCACATGATTAAGAAGGTCAGCAAATCTCAAGATCTGCTTTCTGTAAGGTGGAGAAGCAGCAAAGTCCTTGGTGCAAGTCAAAAAGTCTGAAAACGAGGTGACCCATGTTCAGAGACAGGGAACATAGATGTCTCAGCTCAAGGAGAGAGTGCTAATTTGCTCTTCTTCTGCCTTTTTCTTCTCCGTAAGCCCTCAATGGATTGGATGATGTCCGTCCACATTGGTGAGAGAGATCTTCCTTACTCAGTCTACTGTTCAAACACGGATCTCTTCTGGAAACACCACCATAGACACACCCAGAAACAATGCTATACCAGCTATCTGTCTATCCCTTAGCCTCGTCAAGCTGACACATGAAATTAACCATCACCCTACGTTCTGTTTGGGTCCTGGAAAATGAAAATGCTTATCCTATCCCAGATTTCTCATCTGCAGTATGGACTGGGCAAGTCATTGCTGTTTTGTTGTTGTTGTGTTTTTTTTGTTATAGTTGTTTTTTTGAACTAAATACCTATACATTACTAGAAAGTGCCAGGCTCTTGATCTTTATCTGCTATGTTTATTTTTATTTTTGGCTTGAATTAAAGTTAAAAAATATTACTTAAGGGTTTTCCCCCATTGTGGTACTTCACACCATTAAAGAATGAAGAAAATAAAGGAAATTCAAAAGAGTATGTGATGTTCTTACTTAATCTAGATAAACTCAGTATCATGGTAAATGTCATTTTCATATGACCTTTCTTACTGAAGAAATAAGCCAACCAAAAATTTACCAGATGTTATTGACTTGTAAATTTGACTTCATTTTAACTGCAGATCATTGGTTTCTGGGTACCGAGTTCTTTAGTGTTTAGGTTTCACACTGTTTTATTGTTCATGAATTAGCTGATTTTGTGCATCATATCATAACATACATAGAACTCATGGTCAGATATCAGGATCTGTATTCTCTGAACATTAGAGAAAAGTCCACAGCTCTATACATAATGGTTTGTTGTGAATTTATAGTCTTCAAACTTAGCTAAGCACTTAGCACAACTTACCAGTTCTGGGGAGTTGGGCAGAATATTTGAAAGTTTGACTATCCTAAAATAGTTGAGATGTTTAGCATTTAATGCAGGGTCTGAAGAAGGGCGAACTTTCAAAAGTTTTAGCTTGAGCCCTGGCCAGTGTGGTTCAGTGGGTTGAGTGTTGCCTTGCGCACCAGAATGTCGCCAGTTCAATTCCTGGTCAGGGAATTGACATGCCCGGGTGGCAGTCTCCTTCCCCACCGGATGGTTTATTTTTTTATTTTTTAAAGGATTTTGCAGCCTGTTCCTTTCTCAGAATTTTGCAGATTACAACTCCAGCTTTTTTTTCTTCCTGTATTTGGACTTGTCTTGATTTTTAAAATCTTCCTTGGTTTTATAAATTGAGCCCCTGAGCTTATCAGTCTGAATCATAAAATTTGGACAATTTTCTTGAATTCTAAACTACTTTGTTTACAGAGTTTGTGTGGGTTTCACTTTCTAATTCTGCATTTTAGATCACATAGAATAAAATCTTCCCCACATGCTGACCATCTGAACATCTGGTTAAGCACAAAGGGGATAAGTTCATAAGAGGGTGAAGGAATGGGTTTGGAGAGGTTGGGAGAGAAACTTATTTAAACAAGATCCATTAACTATTACCAGATCACTAATGTCACCGTGTAGTGACCAAGAGGCCATATGTGTCTTCTTTACCCTGTCTACTAATGCCATTGATTCTCCACTGAAAATCCAAGAATAAATGAGACCGCTGCTTCTAAAAGGGGGGAGTTTTTCAAGAATTGTTGAAGGACAGAGGGAGGAACATAAAGCTTTAAGTCTTCGTAAAGGTCATTTGTGATATCCTTCAAGCCTGCGCTCCTGTGCAGAAAACAGATTACAGTTTAATTTTTCTGTTTTCTAGAGTTTGGACCTTACAAACTTGAGTCTCAGTCATCTCCGATCAATGTTCCCAAACAAGTTCTCAACCAAATTTCCTCTGGCTGAGTTCTTTCAACACAGCTCTTGAATATCTTTCTCCTAAAAAATCAGACACCCATACCCCTCTTGCCTTATTTCATTACTGTGGTGTCTATTGAGTGCTAAAATGTCAAGGTTATATTGTCCCTTGTGGTACTAGGGCCCAGATGTTGGTAGTCTTTCTCCTTTCTCTTCTTTGAAGGTGTCCCTCTCTCACAGGGTCACTGAGGTATGACACAGGCCAGTCAGTTTATGTACATGACAATTTTTACCTCAAAGGGAGGGATACTCAAGATAAATTCATACACAAGAGATAAATGACAGGCACACAGCCTCTGGTTCCTTACTTTGCTTAAAAGCTTTGCATATGTTGCCTGGAGGCAGCTGATCAATGATTTCCTGTCATCAATGATGTTTCTATCTCTCTCCCCCTCTCCCTTCCTCTCTCTGAAATCAATAAAAATATATTTAAATAAGCAGAAGCTTTACATATGTTAAATAATCTCTTCTAGGCTTGCTCTCCTTCTCCCTCCAATCATCGATTCCTTGAGTTCATTTTCTCACTTGTTTGTTGTTACTTTTCACCCTGTCTTACAAGACTCAGTTTTTCTTTTTGATTTCTTTAAATTCCTGGGAGAACAAAGTTCTATCAAAAGCCTTGAAGCCCAGGGCGGCCCCTTGACTTCAAAGTGAAACTGCTTTCTGCAGTCACCTAAATAGTCTTGAAGAATAGAGTCCCTGTGATCTTTCCATTAGCAATTTACTATTGGTCTTCTCTCTATTTAAGAATATAACACTCATCAGACTTCTTTTGTAAGCTATGCTTCTATTCTCCATCATCACATTCTGAATATCTTCCATCTCATATTTTATATCCATTCCTTTGTCCACCTTTCCTAATCACAAAGCTAGTTAGCTCCTTGGGGCAGTGATTTTACTTTCTCTTTGAATTTCCAATGCTCAGCACAGGGAAACAGCAAATGAATACAAGTCTTAAAGCTTTCAATTGCTTATATGTCAGTATCTGTACTTTCCAGCATTAGCATATTCTTCCCACATCATCTTAGAGAACTTTTCAGCCTCCCTTTCTGGAAAGCACCTATGTCTATACCAAGGTCATATCAATAGTCAATAGACTATGTTCCCTGTGGTCTGATATGATCCACTTACAACAGCACACCTTTACTCCACTCGTAATTCAAGTAATTTGGATCCAGCCAGAAGGAACAGCCTCCCTTTCCTTCTTTTTCTCCTACAGAACCCCGACTTTAAAGTGCACACAGTTCTAAAGGAAGAAACATTGAAACCAATGAGGGGAAAAACAAAAACAGCTCAAGTAATGAATCTCTTCCAGGGTGTAAGGGCCTGGAGCAATTTCCTAGGAAACTCACAATAGGTTAGCCCCGGGATGTTCAAACTAAAATCCTTGTACTCTGGAAATTAAAAACCAGTGGTTGAATTTATTATATGCCTCAGGTCTGCATCTTGTCACATGAGACAGTTCTCAAGAAGAGTAATTTAAAAGAGTAAAATTGGCTAAGCCAGAAGCATGTTTCACCAGATGTCAGCATTCTGTCAATAGCCTGCTTAGGTGCTCCTTTATTTTGTATCTGCTTTATCTCCGCACTCTTCCCGTCCTCAGACACCAAGACAAAACTCAGCAGGGTTGTTGAAGCAACTTTTATCTTGACAGCTTTAGTATTTCATCATCATCATGCCTTTGTTTCCATGGAAAATGTCTTCCCACGCTCTTAACTGAAAATGACTTTCTCATTAAGCCAGAGCTTTTGCCTCTTTTTACATAACAAATGTATACACAACCCACCTGCTTCTGGGTTACTTTCCATCTGTTCTTCAAAACAAATCCTATTGCATATAAAAACAGCATTTTCCTTTTTATGGACATTATGTCTTCATGTAAATGGAATTTGTAATCAACTTGGGTTGTCTTTTTAGACAACAGACACATTTCAGGAACTTCACGACAACTGATGTACAGAATATCCTGGTAATGAAAGGCTCATTATTCTATTTGTTTTATAAGGAAACATTGCTGATGGACAAAGGGAAATTATGATTTTATAATATGTAATCACTTGGATTGAAAGTTCAACAAAAAAAGAAGTCTCCTTTTTAAAAATGCTTTTATTGTTGGGAGCACTACAAATGTCCATGCTGTGTTTTCTTCCCCATGCTGCCCACTATCTGTCCCTCCCTGCCCCAGGCCTTCACTACGTGTTCTTGGGCAATACATCCCTGCATATAATTTCTTCAGTTCATCTCTTCCCCCACTTGCCTCCCCTAACACCTGCCCTGGGAGATTCCTCAGTCTGTTTTATGCTTCTATCTGCGTCTATTTTGTTTGTCAGTTTATTGTGTTAAGTGTATTCTCATTATAAGTGAGATCATGTGACACTTGTCTTGCTCTGACTGGCTTATTTTGCTTATAATACTCTCCAGGTCCCTTCTTGCTGTCTCGAAAGGTAAGATATCCTTCTTTTTTTATAGCTGCATAGTATTCCATTGTGTAAGTGTACTTCAGTTTTGTTTTTATTTACCCACTCATCTATTGATGGGCACTTGAGCTGTTTCCAGAGCTTAGCTATTGTAAATAGTGCTGCTATGAACACAGGGGTGCATATTTCCTTTGAGGAAACGCCACGCTGTTCTCCATAGTGGCTGCATTAGTCTGCATTCCCTCTAGCAGTGTACAAGCTTTCCTTTTCCCCCACGTTCTTGCCAGTATTGTTGTTTGCTATGTTATTGATGTTAGTCATTCGGGTAGGTGTAAGGTGGTACCGCATTGTTGTTTTAATTTACATCTTTCGGATGATCAGTGATGTTGAGCATTTGTTCATGTTTCTCTTGGCCATTTGTATGTCCTCTTTGGAGAAATGTCTCTGCCCATTTTTTAATTAGATTGTCTTCTTTTTGTTGAGTTGTATGAATACTATGATCCCTCCTACTTTGTTCTTCTTTCTCAAGATTGTTGTGGCTATTCAGGGTCTTAGAAGTCTCCTTCTTAAATCAGAACCCAAGTGGAATTGAAAGTCATACAATCCTTGGGGTGTCAGAGTGCTGTGATCTTAGCCTTGGATCCCTATGAAAATTTAAAAAGAAAGCTATTCATACTCTTCCCAACAAATGTGCATGCATTGGAAAGCTTTCATATTTGTCAGGGTCACTTTGTTCTGCAGGGGTCACAAACCATAACCCTGGTAAAGAACATTTGATTTAATCCAATTCTTCATTTTTAATGACAAAGAAACTGAAACTTACAGAAGCTAACAAATTTATTTAAGGTTCTAATTACTTATCTCTTATAAACCATGTTATTTATCTATTAATGAAACAATTATTTCCGTAATAGATTGTGTTTTATTATTTTTAAATGTTTGGTTTTTATATCTTATTTTATTACTGAATACATTTATAATTACATTAAATTCAGTCATTTTTTTAAAAATATATTTTTATTGATTTTAGAGAGGAAGGGAGAGGGATAGAGGGATAGAACATCAATGATGAGGAAGAATCACTGATCAGCTGCGTCCTGCATGCCCCCTACTGGGTACTGAGCCTGAAACCCAGACATGTGCCCTTGGCCGGAATCGAACCTGGGACCCTTTAGTCCGCAGGCCAGTGCTCTATCCACTGAGCCAAACTGGCTAGGGCAAATTCAGTCACTTTTATAAAAAAAACAAATCCCCGGAGTTGAACTGGTCTTCCAAAATTTACATGGGGAGAAATATTCAGAATATTTTTAAGTGAAGCCTCTTGTATTACCTTGCCCTTTATGTTTCAGTGATCTTAGAACTGAAGCAGGTGTTTCATTATTGTTACATTTACAGTTATTTTACAATAAAGAATTTAAAGAGATAACAAAGCCTTTAAGATTGTTTTTCCAAAGGCAGCATTGATTTTACTTTTCTTTGATATTATCTATCTTATTTTTTACTACTGGATCACATAAAATGTTAAAGAAAGAAAAGTATTTGAAAAAATACTCCAAGAAAAATGAGCTAAAAATTAGAATTTCACAGCTTTTTTTTCTATTCCCTTATGTACAGAGTTTAATAATTCTTGTCTTTCTAACATGAGGTTGTGCAGTGATTTAGGACAGCATTAATCATTTTAATGTTCTCACTCAGTTGTAGGGAAAAATAAAATAGCTGAATTTATGCTAAAAATAAACCTCACAGATTTGCTGGATTGCTCGACATTCTAGTTTAAACAACTGTCCTCGCTCCCAGAACGCGAACCCTGCCTGGCTTCTCGCTTTCCCAGGAGGTTGTTGTAAGAGATTTTTTTAAGCTGCGTGTTGGATAATTGTTTCCACAACTAGCACAGATTGGTTTTCTCAAAATAAAAAGATGAAAATAAAACTTCTATCCAATTAAAATAGAGCTATTAATACTCTGCTGCGCTGGAAAGGAAAAGTCTGCTCTCCAAAAGCCTGTGCCATTTATCACAGAAACATAAATTTGCACAGCAACTGAGAGTTGGGTGAAAAATTAAAAGTTTATGAAGAATGAGAAAAGCAGACAATTTAGCTGTTGTAAATAGGCATGTGTGTAAATATTAACATCCCTGAAGGAGGGGTGCCTTCACACCGACTCTACCGACTTTCCACCTCATGGAAGGAGCTTCAACAGGGAGAAGCCCGAGTTCACTCCTGTCTTCTGGTTACTTGTACCATTCAGTGAGCAATGGGAAAGATCAACCCCATATGATGGAGGAATTAGATTTAGAATACTGTTTGTTTCCTCATCTGGTAGGTCTTCCTGACACTTAAATAATTTATTGCTTTGTGAACAATGTGCTTTGAAATGTATAGGTAATCTAGCTATTTTTTATATTTAAACTCAAATCGAGAAAAATGCCTTTGTAAATGGATATTCAAACTTTAGTGTTTGAATTGCAGTAAAATAGCTGTTGATATTATCATGAGTCAATGCTTATTTCAACAGCCCATTACTTAAATGCTTTGGTGCAAAAAGATCAAGGGTTTAAGAAAGACAGGCACATCAACATCAGTTCAAACATCAGAATGAGTGAAGACATTATGTAGACAGTGTTTTTCAAAGACCTACATTAAAATCTTCTCAGTTTTAAAAATTGTTTTTAACATTAATTCTTGGATTTTATTTAAAATCCAAGGGATCAGGATATATGAAAACAGGTACTAAGAACATGTAATTTTAACAAACACACCATGGGAATCTTATAAACAAAAAAATGATGAATGCCATGTGAGTATAAAAAGGCAGAGGGGCAATCTATCTATCATCTGTTGTAATACTTATCTATCACTTGTTGTAATACTTTAAGCAATGAAATTAAAAAAATAAATAAATAAATTAAAAAAAAAAAAGGCAGAGGGGCAAATATGGGAGAGTCCATCGATGTGGACCCCTTTTGTGACCTGCACTGAGATGGCAGGTGTTTCTGGTTAATGAAGGACCAAAAAATGGGGTCAGCAGTCCTAGAGTAGTGATTCTGTCTGTCGTCAGTATGGATTATGAATATGCTGGAAAACAAAAGAAAAATATTTTATCCACTTAGATCTTCAGGACTATCTCATTTTAAATTCAATAAAAATAACAAAGAACATTTTTGATAACTCTATCATTCCAGGAGTGTAAATTACTTTTCAAATTTTAATTGAGGCCTTTTCATTCAAATTTAAAAATTATAAATGAAATCTTTAAAATCACTACTCTATTGAAACATAAATTTTTATTGTATAGAGTTCAAGTGTACACAGAATGTTCACATGTTAGGTCACCCCAATTAACATGTCCAATTAAATGGGCAAAACAACACTATGTTCCTCTTGTAACGCACTAAGAAGGACAGCGGAAAGCAAGACTAGCCATACCATGAGTTGGTGAGAATATGGAGCAAATGGGATTCTTCGCTGTTTGTATGAAAGTAAATTGTTACAGTTACTTTGGAAAATTGCATGGCACTCTTGGCTAAAGCTGAGCATGTGAATGCTTACATTACAACAACTTCACTCCTCGGTACATACCCACCAAAAGACACTATGTGCAAAATAGATTTTTTTTCATAATGGCCTTAAATTGGAAATAACCCAAATGACCAAATGGATAAATAAATTTAGAAGAAATTAAACTGTTATACCATGAAGTAGTTAACCACTGTTACATAATAAAAACAGATGAGCCAACATAATGGTAAACGATAGACTCAAACCTGCATTCTACATGATTTCATTTATATAAAATCTAAAACTCAGCAATATTAAGCTAAAATATTAGAAAGCAAAATAGCATCCAATTTGGGAAGAAGAAACTTTTCTTGGATGGGGGGGTCATGATGGAAGCTTCTAGGTGCTGGTAATATTCCTGTGTGATAGTGATTACATGGATGTGATCTCTTTGTGATAATTTATTGAGCTATTCACATAAGATGTGTGTACTTCTCTATTGTATGTTACAACATGTAATAAGCAAACACGTAAAGTTCATGTTAAAAATTCTATCAATAAACAAAAAAATCCTAAATAACATGGAGATAAACACTCTTCATGATTGGCATAACCTAACATTGTAAAGATGCCATTCTTTCTCAAGTCCTTTATAAATTCAGTGCCCTCCTGAAAATATTTTCACAGACATTTATAAAAGACTAGAAGAAGAAAACTAATACTACAAAAGGATACTAGAAGAAAATAAAAGAGAATAGATTTGTGATGTCAGAGTTAGGAAGTAGTTCATTGAGAACAAGAGAACACCCAGTAGAAAAATGAGTAAATCTACTACCTAGATATTTACACAGGAGAAGTTGAATGGCTAGAAAGTGTATGAGATGATGAGTGCTGGCAATAGTAATCAAAACAGTGAAATAATTCTGTTTGACTCATCAAACGAGACAAAGGTGGAAAGTAAAATTTGGCAAGGACATAAGAGAACTGGAACCCTCCTGCGTGTCTCATGAGGATGCAAATGGGGTTCAGTCTGGAGCTCAATCCATCCTTTTGGAGTAAAAATAAAGTCTACCCATTGACAGATTCATTCAGAAAACCATTCCACACACCTCCTCAGGACTTGCTCTGGACAATCATTACACACATTTGCAATAGAATGGGAGTGATGATGACAGATAAAGAGCAAAATAAAAGAAAGAGGCCTTACAAAACAGACTAATGGCGCAAGAGCACCATGTACAGAGTAGTACAATTAACTCCACTTTCTGCACCTCAGGTGCAGGTGAGAAATGGGAAAATACATGAAAGATAAAGAAATCATCTTTACAAGTTTTATTATTCAACACTTATCTTCTTATAGGGACAGTTTTAAGTTTAAAGGTAAATCAAAGTAATGACCATTTTATTAATTATATTTGTGTTTCTTTAAGGAGAACAAGTAGCTATTAATATCTTTGTGAACTGGTAATTTTCCCTACACACTTAAAGCTGAAAATTTTTGACAGTGTTATCGTTCTTCAGATCTGGCCCTGGACTTCCTTTTGCCAGCTGGCATAGTGGCAATCTGGCCATGTGAGCAGGCAGTAGCGTTTTTATTTCTTGAGCTGTGGTAAATTAGGCAAATTGCTCTCTTCCTCAATTTAACAGGTATGAAATAAGCACAATGATAGTACCCACTTAATAAAACTGAAGGGAAATTAAATCAAATTCATTCATAGGATTTGGCATATAGTAACTCACAATAACTATTACAAAATTTAGATTCTGTCAAGATTGTCTTTATTTCTTGGATTCTTCTTAGTATTCTACCTGTATCTCAGATTTATTTATTTATTGATGCTTTTGTGCATTATGCAGACCCCTAAGCTTTACCTCATTTCTGCACCAGTCTTTCCTAATACTTTCCAAGTATTGTATTGTTGTTGTTGTTTTTTTTCATTCTCTTTCTCATAGTTCTTGAAATTTATTTTTTCAAGGCATACTTTTTGAAAACCAAATGAAAGAAAACTTTGTAATCTTTGGTCAATTTTAAAAAATCATTTTCTGATCACAGTACTTTTTAAAAAATATTTTTTATTTATTTGAGAGAAAGAGAGAAGGAGAAAGAGAAAGAAACATCAATGAAGAGAAAATTTATTGATCGGCTGCCTCCTGCATGCCCCACACTGGGAATCAATACCACAACCCAGGCACATGTCCCTACCAGGAATTGAACCATTACCTCCTGGTTCATAGATTGATGCTCAACCACTGAGCCATGCTGGCTGGGCTACAGTACATTTCTATTGGTAGTAAAATAATATGGAAGTGGTTAGGTAAATGCAGCTTTTGCTAGGAAATGCAATAATTCTAGGAGTTATGCTTTATTACAAAAATTTCAATCGATATTCCTTAATCTGGAAAGTATTCACATAAAACAACAAACCAGATTCCACCATTTTGTATAGTTACTTAACATTTCAAAATGAAAGTAGAAAAAATAAAGTTTATATATACAAGTAGAATCAAAGAAAACTAATTCTATTAAATATTGTCCTTTATTTACAGAAATAAAATTGATAGATGTTCAGGGTTGGAGATTTCACTATCTATCTAATAATAGGGTAACATGCAAATTGGTCAGGATGCCGTCATAGTAATGACCAATCAGGAGGCTGCACATGCAGCAGGTGCAGGTGGGTGGGGACTTGCAGTGTTGGGAAAGCGATGGCTGCTGCCACTTGTCCAGGGCCATCCTGAGGCTCAGGCAAGCTACCGATGGCCACTGCCACTGCGAGGGCCTGAGGCTCAGACAGCCTTGTGGCTGGCAGTGGTAGCAGCAGAGGTGTGATAAGGGTGTCGCCTTCCCCTGATCACTGGGTTGCCTCCTGCAGAGGGAGGCCAGAGGTAGCAGCAGCAAGGAGATGAGGGGGTGGTGCATTTCCCTGGTCAGTCAGTTGCCTCCGGCAGAGGAGGCCAGACTGCGGCTTCAGCCCGCTACCCACAGGGAATGGGCTTAAGCCATTAGTAGAACATCCCCTGAGGACTCCCAGACTGTGAAGGGACAGGCCAGGCTGAGGGACCCCCTCTCCAGTGCACAAATTTCGTACATCAGGCCTCTGGTTTTAAAAAATAAAAAGAGGTAAACATTTTTACAAGAATGCAACAGGGTAAGGTGTGTGTGTGTGTGTGTGTATGTGTGTGTGTTAGTTAATTTTTAAAATTAAGGATTGAGAAATGGCTAGCCTGGACTCCCCCTTCTGCTAACAATGTCACACTGACTCTGAACTCCTTTGATGCTATTGAAATCTTTCTGTTTGCAGTGTGTCGTTCCTGCCAGCTTTGTATTGTATTTATTCATGGGAGAGCACCACTGGAAATACCTGTTCTAGGAAAGGGTTTGTATTGAATGGCCCATTGTGTTTATGAATACTCATTTCCCTGAAAATGCTACCTAGATAAAATGTCTGCTGGAAAATTAACTATGCGCTACATTTTCAAAATAAACTACCTGTTGTTCTGAAAAACTGCAAGCAATATCATTTGTGTTAGGGTGTTTAAACAGGTGATATGGATTTCCTTTAAAAATGGGAAAGATAAAACTGCAGTTATTTATTCTGCAGACAGTTTTCTTTCGTAGTGTTGATTACATACTTGCTTCCTATTTCTTTTCTTTTTTAAAATAAATATTGTCCAGATTATTACAGATGTTCCTCTTTTATTTCTTTACCCCCGTAGCTCCCCTTCACCTGGTTCCATCCCACCTCATGCCCTTACCCCCTGCCACTGTCCTCATCCATAGGTGTAAGATTTTTGTCCGGTCTCTTCCCACACCTCTCACACCTCCTTCCCCCCAAGAATTGTCAGTCCATTCCCTTTCTATGCCCCTGATTCTATTATATTCACCAGTTTATTCTGTTCATTGGATTTTTTTTATTGACTTAATTTTTAGATTCACTTGTTAATAGATATGTATTTGTTGTCACTTTGTTGTTCATAACTTTTATCTTTACCTTTTTCTTCTTCTTCCTCTTCTTAAAGAATGCCCTCCAACATTTCAAATAATCCTGGGTTGGTGGTGATGAACTCCTTTAGTTTTTCCTTGTCTGTGAAGCTCTTTATCTTACCATCAATTTTACATGATAGCTTTGCTGGATAGAGTAATCTTGGTTGTAGGTTCTTGCTATTCATCACTTTGAATATTTCTTGCCACTCCCTTCTGGCCTGCATGGTTTCTGTTGAGAAATCA
>PVJC01025454.1:0-10920 GCA_004026665.1 Murina feae | reverse complement strand
TTCCCTTACAGGTAACTGACCGTTTTTCTCTTGCTGCTTTTAAGATTCCCTCTTTGTCTTTTGCCCTTGACATTTTAATTATGATGTGTCTTGGTGTGGTCCTCTTTGAATTCCTCTTATTTGGGGTTCTGTTTGCTTCCTGGACTTGTAAATCTATTTCTTTCATCAGGTAAGGGAAGTTTTCTGTCATTATTTCTTCTAATAGGCATTCAATATCTTGCTCTCTCTTTTCTTCTAGCACCCCTATAATTTGAATGTTGATACTTTTGAAGTTATCCCAGAGGCTCCTTACATCTTCACATTTTTGGATTCTTTTTTCCTTTTGCTTTTCTGGTTGGATGTTTTTTTACTTCTTTGTATTTCAAATCTTTGACTTGATTCTTGGGATCTTCTGGTTTGCTGTTGGATATCTGTATATTATTCTTTATTTCAGTCAGTGTATGCTTAATTTCTGACTGGTCCTTTTCCATTTTTTTGGTGTTCTCATTAAGATCCTTGAAGGTCTCACTAAGTTCCTGGGAAGTTCCTAGAAGATTCTTGAGTAACCTTATAACTGTGGTTTTAAACTCTATATCCAGTACTTTGCTTTCCTCCTTTTCTTTCATTTGTGACATGTTTCTTTGTCTCTGCATTTTGGCTACTTCCCTATGTTGATAGAGTGACTTTGTATGGTAGGTGTCCTATTGGGCCCAGTGGCTCAGCCTCCCCAATAACCTGAGATGGACACTCTTGGTGTACCCTTTTGTGGACTGGGTGCACAGTCTTGTTGTCATTAAGCCTTGATTGCTGTTGGTATCACTGGGAGGAAATGACCTCCAGGCCAATTGATTGCGAGGACCCCCTATGTCTATAGTGAAAGAACTGCTGTGCAGGAGATATCCTTATGGGACAGGACTTGCTTCAGTGGGGCTTTGGTGCTCACTGAGTCTGCCTCTTGACTGTGTCACTTATGGATATAAGGAGTTGAAATCTGATATCATACCACTGGGTACACTGGCTCCTGGATCTCCAAGGAGGTGCAAAGTCAGCTGCTGTGTGAGTCCATCCAGCAGGAACTATAGCGAGAACTAAAGATTCCTCCTCATTGTTTAGGGTTTGGAACTTATGGAGCTCTCTGACCCAGCTGCAGTTTGTTAGGTTAGGCTGCATGCAGACAGGCGATTCATTTGTGCTGCTGTGCACAGCTTGGGTGGGGTTGTAAATTGAGTGGGGCAGGGTCTCAGAGAATCACCAGGGCGGAGCAAACAGTGATGGCTGTCCATCAGCCATCTCAGCGTCCCTGAGTCCTGGAGTCCCACACCCCCACAATAACAATGATTCCTGTGAGCAGCTCTGTGAGAAAGCCACCCTCGCTTTCCGACCCGATGCCAGACAGTCCAGTTTCTCCCTGTAGGAGTCTGGGTTCCCAGAGTCTCGCCAGAAATGAGTTCACTGCAGTCGGGAGCTTGTATCTCCCTTCAGACAAAAAAACACACGCACCCAGGTGCCGTCATTTCACATGCTTCTGCACCTCTGTTCTTGGTGCCTCCGCACATTCTACCTAGTCTCAATGCGCTTTTTTTCTGTCCCTCTAGTTGTAGAACTTCCACTCAGTCAGCTTTCCCTTGGTTCTGGATGATGGCCGTTTTGTCTTTTAGTTGTAGTTTTAATGTGGTTGCGAACAACACGTACAGGTATATTCCTTATGCTGCCATCTTGGTTTTCTTGCTTCCTATTTCATAGAAACTAACATCCTAAGTAACCCCAACTTTTGGATGGATTCATTTTGATCATATGAATCTCTTGCAAGATATACAAGCCCCAAATTATTCTCTATTCAACAGACTCCTTCCAGTCTAGTCTGTGCTCAGTGTATTATTATTCCATGTGTATTTGATACCACCCGTTTTCCTCCACATAACAGTAGCATGTGTCCTCCTATTCTGCTCAATCTGCTTGCTTTCATTCATCCATCCATCCATATACTGTAACTGAGACTCCATGGTAGAAGGCAGGGCCATGCATTGACTGACCCACACAGATGAGGAAGCTAAGGAAGGAACCTGGGTGCACTGTCAGAGGAGGGTTTTCAAAAGCTTTCACAAAGGCACATAGGACCAAGAAACATATGTGGGACTAATATCATTTCAGTACTCTCAGCTGAAAGCTGAGCAGAATTATGACTTGGACTTCAGTCCTGTTCTTATTGAAGTAGCCAAGAAGGAAATCCTTGTGGCAGAGGCTTGCCAGAGTTTCAAGCAAGTAACTCTGATTTGGGAGGTCTGATATTAGGTCTCAGGGCCCAGGCCCTGTTGCAGTGGATTCAAAGGTGAGAAATTGACCTCATTGTGTTTGGTTCATAGAAGTGTTTGGTGAGGGAGGTGTGAATAGCATTTTCAATTCAGAATAAGACTGGTTTGAAAACCAGTGATGAACCTCAGAACTAGGATTATAAATTTCTTTATCATCTGTGTCTACCTCAAGCTCAAATAGCTCAGCAATTCATTAGCAATTCTTCCTTTGTCTTTATAGCTCATTATTTTCTACAAATATGTGACCGTTCCATTTTTATAAATAACGTTTCCCTAAGTGCCCCATGTTATGGGTTGAATTGTGTTTCCCTAGAAGAAATATTGAAATCTTAACCCCTGGTACTTCAGAACATGACCTTTTTTGGAAATAGCATCATTGCTGATGTAATTGGTTAAGATGAGGTCATACTGGAGTAGGGTCAGCTCCTAATCTCACACGACTTATAAGGCAATGAAGTGAGAACCCAGATACAGAGGGAAGAGGGCCATTGAAGAGAGGGACAAAGACTGGAGTTATACCACCACAAGTCAAGGAATGCCTGGGGCCACCAGAATCCAGTTAGACAAGGAAGGATTCCCTACTTGATGCCTGGGAGGTGATAAAGTCTTGGCAACACGCTGATTTCCAGCTTCTAGCCTCCAAAGTGAGAATCAGCACCTGTTCCTGTAAGTCATGCAGTTTGTGATCATTTGTTACAATAGCTGTAGGAAACAAATACAGTCCCTAGGAGCAGGGAGTAAGTCATTAGATTTGCTGTTGTACCCTGTAGCCTGGCTTGGTGGTTCCCACAGCTCTCTGAGGCTAGAAACTATGCCTGATTCATCTTGAAGAGAATGTGTCCACACAATAGGACCGAAAGTATTTGTTGAATAGACACATAAAGTTTTATGTTTTTATAATAGTCCATTATTTTCCAAATAAATTTATGAGTATGATAATGAAGATAGTCCTACCCAGGAAATACTGCTTAAGTCTATTTTACAGACCCTCCACAGTTCTATGTCCAGATAGTGGACAACTTCTTATTTATTACTATTCTTAGAAAATTGAAAAATAATTTAAACAATTCACACTCTGGCTGCTCAGATCCATGAGAATATATAATGTCCTCACAGTTCTTAGCTGGCTCACCGCTGGTTAGTGTCTAAACTCGGGAAAGAAATATCCACAGTTAGTTTACGCTAGTGAACTCAGTTGCTTCCTGAGTGCTTCCCTTGCCCCCATCAACGTCTTTCAACAGGAAAGACGACAATCAGCTCTTTTATTGCCATAGCTGCTAGCAACCTCAGTGGCACAAGAAGTTCACTTTAAAGGGTTTATTATTTAGTAAGGATAATAAAAAGAACGAATGAAAATCCCCAAGGACACAGCCATCCAGCCGGTGTTACTATGATTCAGAACAGAAGCCATGGTGTTTCCATTACCATAAACATGTCTCCTTTTTATTGGCAGATGTTTCCCTTAAATAAACATAATCAGGATTTGGGAAGATTCACCCTGGCAGCAGCGAAAATGGATGAGCGGCCACTAATCCACTTGCATCCTAGTTGTTTGTCCAACTGCTCTGGGAAATACATTCATGAGAGTGCAGGAGACAGACAGCTGAGAACATGATGAGCCACATGTTGCTTTCCACTCATTCCCAGCCCCATCTATCGGGGAACATTTGTGCTTTATCTAGTTCCCATATCTGCTATAAGTGTGCATAAGGACCTCGTCATTCCATATTATTCTATAATCCCTCCCCAAAATGCTGGTACTAAGAGAAAGCCAATAGCAATTTTATATTTCAGTTACCTTTAACTATGAGTTTCTTATGCTTGCTTGATGAGTTTGAGGTGATATTATTGGTTTAGTTATCAAAAACTAACATAGGCCAATTTGCAAGAAAGAGAAACTCACTTATCTTCCTATATAAAGGAAGATTTATATAAGGAGTCAATGGTTTATGGGGTAAGGCTGGTTGAATCTTTCAGGGCTCAAGGGCAGGGTATGGAGATAATCCACAAAGAGCCAAAGGACCTCTCCACTCTCCTTTCATCCTTGCTCATTCTGCTTTTTTCTCAGCAGTCCATCTCTCTGCATTCTTTCACCAGGATAGCCCCAAGTGACCTCCCTTATTCCTAGCTCTTTATAATTTTCTATTTCCAAGGATGCCACCAACTAATGCTAAGCTTCTGCGCATTTTAGTCCAATTTGTGAGCAAGCCAATCTGACTAACTTAGTTCTTGGGCCAGATGTCCATGCTGTCCACATAGGCAAACAATGCAGCCAAGGCTCAACGCTTTCATTGGCTGGTGAAGAAGAGGCAGACTTAGAGCAGACTGGACACCTAAAGTGGATTTCAGAAAGTGCTCAAAGATGCAGAGCAAGAAAGAAACCAAGATGGCAGCATAGGTGAACACCGGAATTGCTGCTAGACAGAAAGATGCAGAGCAAGAATAACCTTTCTGGTTGCAAAGTGTTGTAAATATAAGTTGAACAATAACCTGGTCATACCATTTGGTTTATTTAGTAATTGCTTTACATGGTGTAAACTTTCCAGTATTTGGGGGGAAAAATTTACATTATGCATGTGAGTAGATTTGTATTATTTCACTTGATAATTAACAGTGATATGCTAGTGGGTCATATTACCTCTGAAAAACAGATTAAGAAATTCCCATGACCAGTAGGATTCTTCTGGTATAGACTTATCCCAGTTTTGCTTCTCTAAAAGTCTAAAGTTTACAGGTTAATCTACAGTTCCTGAGAGAATTCAAGTCAGTTCACTTAGGTAACTGATATCTGTTATAAACTAATCTTCCCCTATTCATCTTTTGCTATCTTAGCAAACTCAATCTTATAACTATAAACTAAGGATTTTAACTACTCTGTAAAAATGTTTCACTTGATTAAACTCTGTTCTCTCCTTGATATCATCTAAAATAATCAACTTAGGCTCTGCAACAATGATTCATATACTTCCTACAGAGACAAGAGCAGAGGTACAATACATGTTTTTATTATATCACAGAGATCCAGAGTATTTGAGTATGAAGGTCTAAATGAAAAAGTCATCTGTCTGTCCTATATCAATAGAACATAAAGGGAACCCAAACATATCATGTTTATAGAGTAGGAGGTACAAATATATTGTGCTTCCTCAAGTATTTATTAGCTCAGAGTTCATACTGATAGTTGGCAAATAGGAAGAAATCTTGGATGTTAATCTCATATGCAATGCACATTTTGCATGTCATTGTCTCTAATACAGTGCCTAACATTTAATAAGCAATTGATATTTGTTGAATAAATATAGGTGGGTAGTTTAGGAGTGTAACAGGAATAATACAAACAAAATAAGAACACCACAAACTCCCTATTGAAATCCATCGACATTATCAAATAAGTTAACTAGACAAACTGTGATATCAACGTGGGTCTGGAGTTCAAAGTAGGATCCAAGAGTTAGCAGAGCCTGTGTCAGGGATGGAAGTGCTGGGATATAGACGCTCATTCCTGGAACTCTGAATCGTGGATTAATAAAAGGAAACAGCTCTACTCACATCTACCATAGTCACTGCCAAGAAATCTGTAGTTACCTATTAATATCCAAAGGCAAAAAATATTTCCAAACAAGATAGTTGAAGCCAGTTCTTTCATTCTGAGACAATGAGTGTGAGGAACTAGTCCAGAGGTCAGCATTTGGGAGCCAAATGAGAAATGACATCAGCAAATAACTTTATTATAGTGAATGGAAGGCAGATGTGAAGAATGATGAGGCACAGATCTTCCGGAACCAAATCTTAAGTAAAACCACTTTGATGGAAGAGCTTTGAAAATGAATCCAGATTATTAATCCTGAAGATGGGACTCAGTGGTGTCAGGCTAACCAAAAATCAAATAGCAACAGAGAGATAATATCATAATTGCAGAAAGCTGGGTCAGGCTCTCCAGGGAGAGACACAGGACGGTGATATTAGTCAGATCTTCTGGTTGATACTTTTGTAGAAAAGAGCATGCAATGAATCCAAATATTCTCATATTCATATGAATTAGAAGGAACATCTTAGTACTTAATACTTTACAAAGATGTATCCAGTATTATTTAGATCGCAAGTGACTAACAAATATTGTTAGTTGTTGTGTTGCCAGTCTTACTGACTTATGATCATTTATCATCCACGTTTGTTGTCCTGCTCTGCTGGACTATCATGTTCAGGAGGAAGAAAGTGCAAAATCTTTTTATGTGTTCCTATCCCCTCAATTGAGATCTAGGTATACCTCAGCAAATACTGCTAAATTAGTTTAAATGGGATAAACCACTCCAGTTCTGATTTGAAGAGGCAGTGGGCAGTGGACTGCATTAGAAAGACCATCAGACAAGAGGGATGGCTTGGCAGCCTTAGTAATTCCCTAGCTTTCTGAGTTTTAGTTTAGTCTAGATGATCCCTACATTTCTTCTTCCTCCTCTTCACCTTCTTCTTTTTTTAATCTAGAATTCCACAATTAATAGGGCATGGAACTTCATTGACTGCCATTTTTAAATATAAATCTACTCATTCAAGATCTGTATATTGTTGAATCACAAGAGGGATTTCCAGTGTAGATAAGGAAGATTAAGCTTCATGGCTCCTTTCTTACATGGATCCCTTGAGGTCTGGGCATTGATGGGAGGTGCAGCATATTCTAGGTGGGAGGGGGAGCCAGAGAGCAGAACTAAGATAATAGATTCGGTAAATGGACTAAAAACATTTCAGAAAAAAATAAATCTTTAAAACTCCAAAAATTCATTTTCTTTTCCATTGACATTCTAAATTAATATTTACCATATTTTCTGGCATATAAGATGACTTTTTAACCCAGGAAAATCTCGAAAGTCGGGGGTCATCTTATAGGGCGGGTGCTGAAACTTCCGAGCCAGACTGGAAAATCTGAGGTTGCCATATACAGTGGGGGGAGCTCAAAAACAGCCGCACTCCGTTCATTTCAATGGAGCTGAATGGAGACCACAAGTGTCTCTGGTCGGCTTTTTTTTGTGCTGCATAAGGTCTCCGTCTGGACTTTTTAATACAGGAAAATATTCTCAAAAGTTGGAGGTCGTCTTATACGCCCAGTCATCTTATATGCCGGAAAATACGGTACATTCAAATCTAATTTTGTATTAGTAATTTTTTTAAAAAGAGAACCAGCTCTCCTAATTACATAAACTTCAGGCCTCACAAAGCCTGAATGTAGTCCTAGGAACAAGCTTTTGTAAATCCTTGGCCTTGTCTTGCTCCTTATGTCATGATGGTTTTCTCATCGCCTACTCCTGTAAATGTTTCCTAAGCTTTTTCCAGTTTCTATGTTACCTGAGATCTGGGAGGCCAGGACTGTCTAATATTATACGGCAGTGAGTCATCTGGAAGACCCAAGGCCTTGACTCATATCTGCCAACTCCCAACACCTGAAGATCTGGATTCTATTCTCAGTGTTCCCTACACTCTCTCAAGGAAGGTTCCCTAAGTTTGAGAACTGGTCTTCATATAAAATGGAGAACATATTGTGTGTTCTGAACCTCCCAGAATCATTAATTGAGTGTTAACAGCTTTCCAGAGAGTCTTTGAGTTTGCCTTACCACATGCAGAGTGATAATTAGTTTGACAACTCTTTCCTTAGCATGAGGCCTACACCCACTTCTGTGTCATTTTCCAGTCATTGTCTCACACCTGTCCTGCCTTGTCATTTTTGGCATATAACTGCCAAATTCTGACAGTACATCAATCTCTTGCTTCTTCCAGCCCCCCTTCCCACATATTTCAGTAATTGACCCCATCAATCTTGCTTTCCAAAAGTGAATATAGAACTGAAGAAAACTAGTTGACAGTCATTTCAGGAATAAGGTGAACAGAAATTGATCGGAACATGATCCTTGGTGACATTCTTACTTATGAAATACAATCCTCCCAATACTTAAAAATCTAATAATTGCAATATATTCTTTACTTTTCCTCTCTATACCTATTTTTTCTATGTCTGTTATTAAGGCATTTTGTTCTTTGTTCCATTTTTAGGAGGCTATTTAACCTTAAGAGCAAACTTTTTCCATTTCATTTTGCCAAATGATTTCTTTTAGTTCAAAGTTCCAAAAGGTCAATTTTCAGTTTGATTTTCAGATTATAAAAGAACTCATATTGGGAAAATATTTATTTTACATTTAATTTACTAGTGTACAGTATCGTAGAACAGTATTATGCATAGACATTTTTATTTTATGTAAATTAAAAGATAAAGTCCATAAAATCTTGTTAGAGCAATTAGGAGGTTACTTTTGACTCCACTTCTAATTGAATAGTTCTATTTTTATAATTATAGATATAACATTTGTAAATTCAAAGCATTGTATTCCTTGGGTGTGTAGGCTGAGATCTTTACAATAGTCAGGAAAAGAGAAACAAAGATTGTTTGGGGGAACCAGTGCCCCTTGAAATGGCCCAGAAAGTGCACTGCCAATTATTTCTGAACATCACTGCTACTCTGTTAGGGGGAGCAGTATGGCGTTTCCTGGGTTTGTGGAACAAAGGACTCTAATGTCCCCTGAGGAATGTTTAAGCTTGAGTCCTAACCTATCCCAGAAAAACCGACTAAATGGTATCTGAGACCACAGGTACCATCATTTGAGTGATTTATCTTCTGGAGCAGTTAGATAAAATAGCAAGATTTCTTAATTAGTTTTATAGTTTTCTTTTGTGTTTAAATTACATTTTTTTAAAAATTATGTATTCAATCTGTATCCCACACACATCTTTAAGACAATCTTGGGTCTTGCTCAAGTGGTACTACCAAATATCAATGTAGTTGTCATATGTAGTCAATGTTTTCATTTATCATAAAATAATTGCAAAAAAATGGCAACAATTATTCATTTCTTCTACCTGCTCCATAAAACAGGACTTCCTTTTTTGCCATCTCCCCCCTTTCTGCTTCGTAACACAATAACAAGAGACTATATGAGAATCCACTTTTTCTAAAATGGTGGGTTAAAGGGAATGTCAAAGGGGGGCTCTTACATTTTGCCTAGAGTGCTGGAGTCCAGACTGATCTCTCTTATGCTCCGTTTAGCCAGAATGGAAATATCTCCTAACATAGAGGACATTGAGTAGAACCTCACAAGGATATTTTCTCAGAAGTGAGTGCAATTAGCTTTAGATTAGTAATTGTATAAAGCAAAAATAATAGCAATATATTGTGGGGTTAGAGTATAGCATATGTAGTAGAAGTAAAACACATGACAATGGAGGCCAAAGGTTTGGAGGAGATAAATTAAAGCATGCTGACACAAGTTCCCTTTACTATTAATGAAATGGAATAATATTACATGAATTAAGGAGGAAGACATGCCCTATCCAAAATTAAAATGCATGATCAAGATAAAAAATTATTTTAATTAGTATGGCAATGATAGAATATTGTTATGTAAATGGAACAAGGGTAGAAAACATAAATAGATCTAAACACCTATAAGAATTTAGAATTAGTTAAAATTATACCAAATTCTTTAAATATGAAAATTAACACACTATGAAATAGTTAACAATGTTTTATTATTAACACTAGGCAATCAATAGGCACATTTTAACAAAATAAATAACAAAATATATATATTTAAAAAAAAGAATTTAGAATTAGATAAAAAAGGCCAGTCTAAATCAGAGGAAGAGAATGCACTACCCAACAAATGTGTTTAAAACTGATAATAATTTTGAAAAAAATTCTGGTGCTTATTTTAATTTTTATTCTGATAATAGTTTTGAAATAAAGTTCTGCTTTTCTAAAGTTATTTTATTCCACAGAAGGATTAAAGACTAAGTGAAAATAAATTTTAATCATATATGGATTAAAGGAAAATATGAGTAAAGATTTATATAATTGTATTTGGGGCATTTTCTTACTGAAATATCACATTAGAAAAAGAATCTGTGAAGAAAATATTTCTAAATGTAAGTTTAAAAATAAATGAACTCAAAAGACAAATTTTAAACTGTGTATTTTGAGTAATGAATATCTGACAATTAAATTCTTACTAAGTTGATCCCATAGGAAATAATATTAAAGAGAAAGATACCAATGGAAAAATAGGCAAATAATACAAATAATTAGCATGCACACATGCACACATGTATATGTATGTTCATATGCACTCATGTATAAAACAGATAAAGTTACTAACAAAAATATCAACAGTGTGTTTATTGAAATACATCTTGAACATAAAATGTATTTTATTATAAATAAACTAGAGGTCTAGGGCTTGAATTCATGCCTGGGTGGGGTCCAGCCGACCCACTCCAATGGGGACCCATCGGGCTGTGGGCGGTTGGCTGCTGGCCCTGCCCCTGATCAGGTTGTTGGAGGTCAATTGGGGGTGGAGCTGGCCAGGGTGAAGGACCATAGATGGTTTGCCGGCCAGCCCCAAGCCCAATCAGGGTGGTGGGAGCCGATCAGGGCCTGGATCAAGCTGGTTGGCTGCTGCAGTGCTTGTCGTAGCCACGGGTCATTCCAGTCATTCTGGTTGTTCTGCCGTTCTGGTTGCTAGGCTTTTATATCTAAACTAATAAAAGCGAAATATTAAAATTAACCGTTTCTCCGAGACAGGGTAAGCCA
>PVJC01025453.1:0-24735 GCA_004026665.1 Murina feae | reverse complement strand
GTTGGCGGCCTGCTTGGTGGCTTCCCAGGTCCCTTCTGGGGATCAGGGAGCAGGAAAAGGCTGGCCTGACCACAAGGCGGGGTTTTCCCTGCTTTCTGGTGGCTGGAGGAAGATGGGCAGTAGGCAAGCTTGGGAGGCAGGCAGCACCCAGCCCTGGCCACAGCTCAAAAAAGAGAACAACATGCAGGGGAGGGCAAGAATCTGAGAGATCAACATAGAGGGGGTGCCTGCTCCAAGCATTGACCGTGTGCCTGGGGGCAGGTCCCCAGCAGGTAGACACACACAGGAGGACTGCTCCAAGCCTCAGATGCAACTGGGGGCAGGTCCCCAGTGGCCACACACACACACACAAAAGGCGCCTGGCAGACTGGAGCCATCATAGGATATCCACTGAGGGGTCCCAGACTGTGAGAGGGCACAGGCCGGGCTGAGGGACTCCCTCCACCCCGAGTGCACAAATTTTTGTGCACTGGGCCCCTAGTGATCCTATAAAAATATGTCATATCCCATAACAGTACTCAAAACCTCCCACTGGTTTCTGAACTCATGCAGGAGGAAAAGTTAAAGTTCTTGCTATGACCTGTAAGACCCTGCATTTCCTGGCTCCTATTACTTCTTTTATATCTTCCACTATTCTCTTCCTTATCTACTCCAGCCGTGCTTACCTCCTTGCTATTCCTAGAACAAGCGCCCTCTCCCCCTCAAACACACACACACCTTCTCCAACCTTTTCTGCATGCTGAGATCCTCCCTCCCCAGATATCTGTATGATTAACTCACTTTGTTCAATTCTTTACTCAAAAGTCATCTTCCTTCTCCTTGCCTCCCCCCATTAGCAATCTAACAGCACATGACTTATTTTATTTGTCTCAAAGAGTGTAATTCCATGATGTATTTTTTTTTTTTGCTGTATAGTTAACTTGTCCAGATAGCACTCATTTGTCTTAGTTAGAAAGAGACATTAAACTCTCCTCTTCTTCCTCCTGGATTTGCAATAATGTTATGAGAATGTGCTCCTTTATAATTTGACCCTCTATACTTCCAGGCCCTCTGTTTTCCTTCCTTTCCTTTCCTTCCGACAGAAGGCTTGTTTCCAAACTATCTTTTATTCATTCCATTCCCTCCAACTGCAGACACATGCTGGAACACCTTTGTGTAAATATTCAAACATTCAGACAAATGCCTCGTTTCACCAGTTCCTGGCAGCTGCATCATGTAAAGTATGAGATCATTCATAAACTCACTTGCTATTAATTTTTTGAGGCAAGAGCTTCTTGAATCCAACTGTTTTCTTATAACAATTTAACCACATTTGATGGTGACCGATATTAAATGAGAAAGCATGAATAAAATGAATGAAATAAATATCTACCTTTGTACTACTGTGGTGTGACTGTGAGGATTATCAACCCTGGACATAGGGATCATCTTATTCATCCTGGACCTCAGCACCTAACGCCTAAAATGCACTTAGTATTTGAGAGCAGGAAGGCATCTTTTAGTTCACAGTGCCTTATATATCTTGCTTCTCCTATTACTATTACATTGGACCCAGTTCATGTATCTTCTGGTGTCTGCCTGGCCATAGTTTTTCGTCTGATACTGTTACCATTCAGAAACACTACGACACTGCAACAGTATCCTCCCAGGTTGCAGAAGGGACATTTCAATATCCATTGGAGGGAAGTTTGATGGGCTCTGTGGCTGCCCTGTGGGAGTGGCCATGGTGTCCTGATACTCTGCTTGTGCCAGGTCCCTCGTGTTGCTTTTGGGCATGACTTAATCATGAAATGTCAGCCTTCTGCTGTGGTTGGGGCTTCTCTGTTTCTACAGAGGTGGTAGACATTGCTGGAAGCTGCAGGTGGACAGTTGGGAAGTGCTATTGGCTCCCTTTCACTTGCTGGCTCAGCTCATGCATGAATAATACCACTGCTGTTGAGGGATCTGGCTTCCCCAGCAGCTGCCTGGAAAGGCAGGTGGTATGATTCAAAAGTATGGGGGAGTTTATGTCTCCCGTAGTAACCTTCCACTGAGGGGAGCCAGGATCTCAGTTGCTCTCCCTTTCTCTGTTCTCAAATGCCATCATCTCCCAAGTCCTTCAGGTAGACATCACATGAGACTGAGCAACCAACACTCTGTTGCAAGCGCTGGCCAGCTCGGTAGTTCATCTCCTCGATTTGTTTCTACCTCCTTCCCTCCTCGTTTCTCCATTCCCCTTACTCTTGCTGCTCTGAGGTGTACTTTCTAAGGAATTGTTGTTACGTAAGCCTTTACCGCAGGTCCTGTTTTCTTGGAACCTAGATTAAAATATTACCATTGACTGTCCCCTCAGGCATACCACTCTGTAACACGCTATGTGCTTACTTTTGTTATATGTGCTCGAATATATCTTTCTAGTGTTCTTTCTTTCCGCTTTTCTCTTGTGCACAGTTTAACTGGAAAAAAGCTCTTGTCTTTAACACCATCAAGAGCTTAGGTAGTCATTGCTAACTATGTACCAGGAACTTTTATAATTATTTTTACCTCCAAATTACCCTGTCTAGGTATTACTACTACTACTACCTTTTTACAGGAGGGGAAACTGAGGTTAATATGTTTAGTAATTTGGCCAAAGTCACACAACTCATAAATAAGTATATGAACTTCAAAATCCATATTCTTCTTTTAATAATTAAATGTATTGGTGTGACATTGGTTAATAATTTACATAGTTTCAAGTGGACAATTCTACAAAACATCATCTGCATATTGCAGTGTTTCCCACCCAAGGTCAAGTCTCCTTCCGTCATGTTTGCTCCCTTTACTCTCTTCAACCTTCTTACCCGCCTTTCCCTCTGTTAGCCACCATAGTGTTCTGTGTATGTTTATTGTCTTCGTTGTTGTTTCCTGTTTTATATCCCACATGAGTGAAATCATATAGTGTTTTTTTTTTTTTTTTACTTTTTCCATCGGAGTTATTTTGCTTAGCATGATATTCTCAAGGTATACCTATGTTGTCATAAATAGCAGTAATTTACCTTTTGGTATGGCTGAATAGTATTCCATTGTATGTATGTACCACATCTTCTTTATCCAGTCATCCATCCAAGGACATCAGGTTGTTTTCGTGTCTTGGCCACTGTGAATAATATTGCAATGAACATGGGGATACATATATCTTTTTAAAAATATTTTTATTTATTTCAGAAAGGAAGGGAGAGGGAGCAAGAGATAGAAACATCAGCGATGAGAGAGAATCATTAATCAGCTGCCTCCTGCATGCCCCACACTGGGGACCGAACCTGAAACCAGGGTATATGCCCTGACTGGGAATTGAACGTGACCTCCTAGTTCTTAGGTCAACACTCAACTACTGTGCTACTCTGGCTGGGCAGCTTTCTTCTTCTTTTTTTTTTTTTTTCCCCAGGATTGCTTTGGCTGTCTGGGGTCTCATGCTTCCATACGAATGTGATACTTTTTTTTTCTTTTTAAAGTCATTGAGATTTTGATGGGCATTGCATTAAATCTGTATATTGCTTTAGGTAATATAGCCATTTTAACTATGTTGAGAATCTATAGTCTTAAAGACATCATATCTCAGTCGAATAAGCTTACCTGGTGTTCCTGGAACCAAGACAGAGCCATTCCTATCCTTATGCAGGTTTTAGATTCCAAACGGCTGCACTTACGGCCAAGTTTTTAATATTCATCGGACTTAACAAGAGGGAGTTTAAACTTGCAGTTTCTGCATGAATTTTCCACACACAAAAAGGGCAACCCTTGAACACTTTGAAAGAGGTCTATTTTTCTCCTCCTTTCTCATGTATGTGATATGATATCTTTTTCTAAAATCACAAGTTTTGTATACTTTGAAATCGAGGGCAGGTAATTCCTTCCCAGATCATCTCCTCAAGGGTTATAAGGAACCCCTTCGCAACCTCGAGGCCCATAACTCACAGGTAGTATGAACATTTGATCAGTGCTTTCCAGCCATGGAACCGTACTTTTCCCGGAACGTATATTCTACCATCCTATGCTTTAGTTCTAGAACAAACCCTTGCTCTTATGTGTCTTAAGATTAGGTTTACTAAGTCTACATTTGACTTAGACATGTTGTCTCTTGCATCATAGTTTGACACTTTTTCATTCCATCCATCGCTTTTTCAGTCTCTTGCTGCAAGAGCTTAGGCATACGGCTTCGTGTTACCTGTTGCATAATTTGCCTTTCGTGTTCACAGCTGTCATTTACTATCCACGGATTCATCCCGGTGCAAATGAGTTCTCATTGCCTTGTGATTTTCAGTAGCGAAGCTCTCTGCTTCTGTTTTCCTCACAACGTTACTCCTGTTACAGGACCTGTCAGCACTCCTGCTCCAGCACTTATCGGGGATTAGGCGATCAATGATATTCATGGCACCCCTCACACGATGCAGTGACAGAGTAAACATCGTCTTTAACAGAAACCACCCCACACGCCCACGGACTCCCTTGGCTTTGGTAGGCAAAGCTGCCTTCCCTTTGCTCTGCTTGCATGGCTTTTAGAAAGCTATGTTAAGAAGTTAAACATTCTTAATGAGTTTCTGATTCCCTACTCCGGATGCAGGACAGTTTCAAAAAGATTTCTTAAACTCCCCGCAGGAAGCGAAGATGAGGTTGACCGCCTTCCCTAAACTAGTGGAGAAATACTCAATTCGGCTTTAGGGAGAAAGACCCTTGCTCAGGAGTAACTTCCAGTGCGTCTTTTTTTTTTTTTTTTTTTTTTTTTTAATGCTTTAATTGATTCAGCTCTTTGAGGGCCTGATTACCAGCTGAGGCCTCATTTACTGTTTGGAATTGGGGGCCTACAGTATCACTTTGGAGACGTCTCCAAACTTCTCTGCACCTCAGTTTCCTTGCAAGCTTGTGTGGGAGTCAGTGGAAAACCAGCAAGCGACCGGTGCTCGACACGGCTCCCACCTAAGGGAGCTCTTTGCAATCCTCCACGAGGCTCATGAGCCGTGATGAGCACATGATAGTGGCTTTCGGATGGCGCTCCGTCAGCCCCCGTATTCTAGGGGCGCGGAGGGGAAGCCGAGACCTCCTCCGGGCAGCCGCCCTTCGGGTCAAAGGCGGGTCAGAAGCTCCGCGGGCGGGAGGGCGGGCGGGCGGGGCTGAGGAAGAAGCCCCTCCGGTTAACCGCGGCCGGAATTCCCCTCGCGCCTCGCTCCAGCCCAGCCCACCCCCGCCCACCCACAGCCGCCGCGTCGGCCCGCGCCGTGACGTCACCGCGCTCGGAGTGGGAGCCGGAAGCCGGGGGCTCCGCGGCGCGCGGCGGGCCGGAACCGCGGGCGCACCTGCGGAAAGGCGGCGGGCGGCAGCGGGCATGCGCGAGGCTCCGGGCGGCGCAGGCGCCGTGCGGCCCCGCCCGCGGGAGCCGGGCCGGTTCTCCGGGTTGCAGTGGGCGGCGTGTCTCGGGCTGTCCCCGCTGCGGGGCAGAGAGGCGGGGAAGAGGAGGTGGGCAGGGAGCCCGGCTCCGGGGCAGGGCGGGTTTGCTGCGGGCACGGGGAGGCCCGGATGCTGCTGTGCCTCGGTGCTGGCTGTGCCCCACGGGGGTCGGGAATGGTTTGTGGGAAGAGCCTGGAACGCTCGCGGGACACGCCCGAGGCTGGGGCCGGTTCTCCCCGCGGGCTGCCGGCGTCCGTGTGTGCCAGGCCCTGCGCGGAGACCGACCTGTCATCACTGCACTCTCCCGCCGCCAGCAGCCACCCAGTGGGGCAGGCATTATCACACGATCCCCAGGTTCCCTGCTGCAAACCGAGGACAGATCGGTTTTTCTACAGGTCACACAGATGAAAAGGGGTGGAGTTGACATTTCCACCAGGTTTGTCTGATTGCAAAATTCACAGCTGCCCACCAGACGCTGGAAGACATGAAAAGCAGAGAGTAGCGACGTCCAGTAAATGCATGGCGAGTCGTGAACTTTGGGTGTTAAGCGGAGTAAACCAGGCTGTGGGAGACAGGAGGGTGGCGAGGAAAAGGGGCTCAAAGTAGATTTCGAATGGCAGGCATTTGGCAAGTGGAAAGGAGGGAAGGAAGCTTCTGGGAAGCAAGGAAAGTAAATCAGAGACTTGAAAGTGGGAGAGGGAGCCCGGGAAGAAAGGGAAGTGATTTCCTTAAAGTGAACCTTTTCTGTTTGGCTTGCAGATAGATGCACCTGTAATGCCAGAGACAGGCTTGTCTTCCAAAAAGCAATGGACTTTCTATTGCACTAAGGTGTATGCTAGAGGCACAGTGATACCTCTGTTCAGTAAGAACGCATTCTGGCCACTCATTTCACAGTCAGAAACTTGTGTGCCGATGTCAGAGATGAAATGAGGTGGAGACTGACAAGGGTTTCTTCAGTGCTTGCAGGTCCCCTGTCCCCTTTGTGGTTACGATAGTGAGAGTAATACACATTTAACCCCAAACCCAGTGCCCTCTCGTTGTCCACATCCTCCCTTATCCTTCAAGGAAAGAAAGAAAACCCCTCCTCCTGATGGTTTCAAGAAGGTTGGTCTCCGTTATTTGTTAATTTGTTTGTGGTTTTATCTGCTGTCATTGCTATAATACAGTTTATCTACCCAATTCAACAACTGATGACTACTTTGTATTAGCCTCTAATTGTTTAATGGGAATAAATTTTATCTCCTAAGCAAGATTGTAAGATTCCCCAGATAGAGGCTATGTTTTCTATCTTATAAAGCTGACTGCTGCCCTAAAAGACTTTTCAAGTACTTTTCTTATTCCTCTTTGAATCCTCACTAATCCTCACTAACCCGCCTGGCACATGCTAGACACTTCAGTGAGTATTAAGCGAATGAAATGTTGCCTTCTGGAGACATTACTCGTTATTTTCTTTATATATTCCTGGTTATCTAGCAGAACCGTGTCCTTCTGGTGCACATTCAGCAAGTGTGACTTAGTGGCTGTGGCTTTCAGCAGGGGAAATAGAATCTCCCTGCTGCCCTGTAAAGAATTGCCACCTGAACATCGTGTCTCCAAGAAGTCTGTCAAGAAATAACTGCGGAAAGCCTGGTTAGCCTCAAAGAAGTCTTGATTCTTTTCTGAACTGTGCATCCTCACAGGTCCACAGTGGTGCTTTATTCGAGGTAGGTGAATCCAAGAAAAAGGCTGAACCACCTTTCGTCTGTCAACCTATTCAGCCCACAGCAACCCAAGGCTCCGTGGGTGAGGTGGGGGTAGGGAGATAATGAGGTCAGGCAATGTTCGATTAGAGGAGAGGCCGATGCTACCATAAACCCCTTTCAGTATTTCCATGCAGTGGTGCTAAATGTCTCCCCTTAACTAGCCGTGTGTGTGTGTGTGTGTGTGTGAGTTATTTCACATTTCACACTTCTGGGCCTTTATTTCCTTGTTTGTGAATGGGTCTGATAACAAGGATACCACCACCCAACCCAAGAGGTCTAATGTGTAAATCTGTACAGCGCTTAGAACAGTGCCTAGCGCACTGGCAAGCGTTTACAGTGTTGACATGTAAATAAAACGCTGGGCTAGTCTAACCTCCTCTTCCGCGTTGCCAGCCTCCTGGAAGCCCCACCTGTATGGAAATTCAGTTTTAGAGATTACATTCCCCCCCCCCCCCATGCTGTTTCCGATTACCAGGTGCCCAGGACCCATGCGATTATTTTTGCTGCGGTCTGCAGGGCTATAACTCGCCTACACGATTTGGAATAGCCGTGCTGCCCCCTCCCTTCCCAGCAATCGCGGCGGGGCCTGCCTGGGGGCAGGAGGGCGTGCCCGTCTCCCTCGGGACCCCCCCCCGCCCCACGCTGGCAGCTCAGCTAAATCCTTAGAAACCACCCCGCGGCGCTCCCGTCCCCTGGGCACGCCCTCGGGGGCGGGGCCGGGCGCCGCGCAGGCGCAGTGGAGCAGCGCCGCGCCTGCGCGGAGCAGGCCCCGAGGGAGGCGGGGGATTGGTATGCGAGCCCGTGTGTGGGGAGGAGGCGCCGGCCGCCCGCGGTACTACGAGCAGCGCGGGCCGGAGGGGGCGGGGGGATGCGCCGCGGCGGCGGCGGCGGCTCGGGCGCTGGGCTGGTGTTCGGAGGCGCCAGAGCAGCGGGTCCTGGTCTCGCTGCCGCAGCAGCGCGGGTGTCGCGCGCGGCCCGAGACGCCGCACCGCTCTGCCCCTCACTTTTTCTCCTTCCATAACCGGAACCCATGAACGCCGCCGGGACCCGGGCTCCGCAGGCCGCCGGTGCCGAGGGGACCGCGCCGGCGTCCGCTGGGAGCTGGAGTCTGAGGCGGCGGGGGCGGCCCGAGGAGTCGCCGGCGGCGGCTTCGCGAGGAGGGAGCGAGCGGCCGGCGGTCGGGGCGCCGCCGCGATGGCTCCCCGCTCCTCCTCCGCGCCCTCCGCCCGCCGCGGCGCCCGGCCCGGCCTCGGGCTGGCTGCTGCTGCGGCGGCGGCGCTGGGCTGCGCTGCTGGTGCTCGGGCTGCTGGTGGCCGGCGCGGCGGACGGATGCGAGCTGGTCCCCAGGAACCTCCGTGGGAGGCGCGCGTCGAGCTCTGCCGCGGCCGCCGCCTCCTCTCCCGCCTCGGCTGCGGGCGACAGCCCGGCGCTCATGACAGGTGAGGGCCTGGGAGACGGCGGGGGGTCGGGGGGGTCGCTCCACCCGTCGTCGCGGGGTCCCCCTTCTCGGGAGGGGCCCCCGGGCGCCCGCTCTCCGACGGCCCTGGCCAGTGCGCGATGCCCAGCCGAACGCCCGGGCGCCGGGGTCCTGGCCGCTGCTCCGTGGCGGACCCCTCCCCTCGGACGCCTTCCTCCTTCCCCCGACACCCCGCTTTCGGCCGAGCCCCTCCCGGGCCCTCGCCTCCCCGCCCTGCAGCCGGCCGCCCCGGTGCTCCCTGCGGAGCCCTGCGGAGCTTCCCTTCCGTGCTGCAGAGGAGCCGGCAGGGTCTGCAGGGCGCTGGGCGGATTTATTATTATTATTATTTTTTTTTTGAAAGCTGCTAGAAAAAGTCAGCGGCGGCAATGCGGTGTGGAGTCGGCTGCCGGCGCTGCCTTTGCGAAGGCAGCTGGCAGCGAGTCGGGGGGTTCAGAGCCCCGTCGAGCACGCCGCCCCAGGGGAGGCTGCGGAAGGATTCGTTGAGAGTCGTGGTACCCGGTGGGATCGGTGGCTCCGTGTGGGAGCGAGGGGACCTCCGAGCCCGACGCGCGTGTTTGCGAGCGGCGGGAGGAGGGCCCTTTTCAAAGGTGGGAAAGTACTTGCTGTCGGGAGCGTCGCCGGGGGACGAGGGGTGCGGACGGCGCCGCGGGTCCCCAGAAACGCACCTCCAGCCGGTGCAGCGCCGGGCGTGCGGGGCGTGTATGCGAGCAGCGCGGTTCTGCGGAGAGAGCGCGCCAGCGCCGTTTCAATATCGAACGTTCTCGAAATTATTGAGACCTTGCAGACAGGATCGGTAAGTGTTGCAGGTGGGAAATTGGATCTTTTTCTGCCTTCCAGTGTCACGTACAACCGATACGTTGTGGGTTAAGTAACGATGTAAGGACCTGCAAATGATTTCTTTTGGAGAGGTGTAGCGAATGTTTTGTGTGTGTGTGTGTGTGTGTGTTTGTACTTTATTTTAAAAAGTAATCTGAAGGTTTTCTACGTGAATTGCAGGACTAAAAGGAGAAAGTAAAGCAGAACAAGATGTAACTGAAGTGCTAGTCCAGCAGCCGTCTGAAAGTTACTAACAGCTGCTCTGGGAAGTGTTTGCCCTGCTCTCCAGAGCACAGCCACGATTCTCTGGGTTCTGTGACAGGATGTTTACTGTTCTAGAGAGGGGAGAGGAGGGCGTGGGTGAACTTCTCAAGCCCTTTGGAAGTTGTGATGTCTAGAATATAACGATCAGAACATGTAACTTGCTCTGCCCTGAACCACATCAAGCCCGTTTGAATGGGACTTGAAACATCAAACCTATAACCTTTGGGTGAAATGATTACAGAATGGTCAGTATGAGGTGCATAGTTGTAGTCTGAGTGAGAGGATAGATTGGATAGTCTTACGCTTGAATAGCCTTTATCCTCCAAATAAAAATGTGGCAAGTTAAAAACGTGGTGGAGAATAGTGCTTATTAGGAAAGTTGCAGGATAAAAATATAATATGAAGGTTTAATGCCTCACGCAGGAAGGCAGGGAAACAAATATTTGAGCTTCTAGGAGCTATAGGGTAGGGCTCTTGATTTGTTGAGCAGAAAAGTTAGATTGAAAAAGTAATCGGGCGTTTTGTTAACACGCAGTTGAGTAGGAGGACACGTGATTCAGAAAGCTTAGTGTTTATGAACCACTAACAGTGTATTTATTATATACTATGTAGGTTATATCGGGACTTCCGATGAAATTTTATTTTAATAAACTGTTCAGAGGCTTTCCTTTTGAAGACTTAAATTTCTGGGATGTTTGTGGCATTGAGGAAAAGGAAGGCTGATGCATAGACTGGTTAAAAAGTTTGACATATCACACAAAGTGAGGTTGTACTATAGTGCTTTAAAATAAGTGTACTAAAATAATAACATTAACCTTGGAATTTATTTGTAATGTTCTTGTTCTTTCCCTTTGGTAGAAGATAGATTTTTAGCAAATTGAACATGTCCATTTAAAGTTTAAGGTAAACTACACGATGTACAAGTTAAACTGTGGTCATTTTAATAAGTTTATATAAGTACAGTCAATAGCACTGGTCACTGGGAAAAGGTAGATTGTTAGTCTACGATAAAGAAAGAGCATATTAAACATTTCTTTGAACTGTATGGTCTCTGTAAAGTTCCTTTCTAGTCTTCTAGGAAGCTTCTGTGAGTAGTGCTTTCATTTATGGTTTCCATTGGTAAATGTTGTGCTACACCCAGAACATAATTATTAATGTTGTACACTTCAGGAAGTAGACCCATAGACTGAACTTAAAAAATACTGTTATCTTATTCTAGGCAGTGTTTAATGGATAGAAATGGAGTAGAGAGCATCAGTAATAAAACTAAGCTTCATGGGAATTTTGAAAATGGCAAATTCTTGAAAGAATTCTGAGAGAATTAATCTCTTTGGCTCCATATTAAAATTGTTATTTAGCTGTGGTTATTCTGAATAGCTCTGAAAATGACAGCCAAAATCACTTTATCTTCTCTCTTCCTCTGCAGATTGGTATTTTTAATACTGACCTTCAGAACCTTTATTAGAGTTTGTCTCATTAATAAAATTTAGAAAACATTCTTTTCTACTAAAGTTTTGCCTCAAAAGTTTTATTTCAGATCTTTAGTGTATTTTAAGAATAAATTTCCTTTGAATCACCTATTGCATACTTAGTTTTAAGCAAAGTGTTCTTACAGAGATATTATGAGAAATCATCAAAGTAAACAGACCTGTCTTAATGAATGTTTACATTTCCTTTTCTTTTTTTTAGTGTTTATTTATTTATTTTTTATTTTTTGTTCCTTTTCTTTTTTATATTACCTTTTCATGATTCAGTGTGCATATATTTTGATAAAGGGAAATCAATATTTATAATGCTGTGTAATAAGAACTTAAATTATATGTATTAGGACTCTTTCTTTGAAAGCAATTAAAATTTAAGTCAGATTAGGGATTGATGACTCAGAGTTTATTGATTGTGATGTAAAGCAGTGCTTTAATAATTTAGTGGTTACTGGTTACTATATGTTTTTCTTTTTTTGCCTAACAGATTTAGAATCAATGAGTTGATCCTAGTCAGGAGGAATTGATCTAATCAGATATGGTCCTTGAGAAATAGTTTATGATAGGGCAAGAAAAAAATTATTCAGTACTTTGAATAATTATAAAGGTTGTGTTTATTAAAATGCATTTCATTTTCAAAATGTAATAGAATCAGCTGTTAAGTTTGTATACATATTTTTGGGACACCCTGTATATATACACATTATACAGACATGTGCACACACACACGTACTCAAATACATAAATATATATCACATATACGGACAGTTCTTCATTATTGCAAAATATGCAGAACAATTTAAATGTTAAAATTTTCTTATATGGAACTACTTGTTTCATAATTTTTTAAAACAAGTAATAACTTTGTAAGTATTTGCTTCTATCATTTTTAAAATGTATTAATGCGACCTTATTTAGTGCCTATATAAAAGTTTTATGTTAACTATAATATTACTAATTTTAAAAACATTTTAATACATGTCTTTTGGAAGTATTAAAATTTCAATGAAAATCTATACTAATAAAAAGGTAATATGCTAATTAGACTGAACATCTTCCAGATGACCTTCCGGATGTCCTTCTGGACAAAGCCATGGTGGCAGGGCTGAGGCAGAGGCAGTTACAGGTTATCAGGCAGGCAGAGAGCAGTTAGGGGGATTAGGCCAGCAGGCAGGTGAGCGGTTAGGAGCCAGCAGCCCCGAGGGTTCCCCGATTGGAGAGTGTGCAGACCAGACTGAGGGACCCCCACGAGTGCACAAATTTTTGTGCACTGGGCCCCTAGTTTAAAATAATTCTCAGTTTCAAAGAAGTTTAGAAGAGCCACTGTATTCACTAGCATTAAATACATGTGTTGTGGGTTTTCATTAATTTAGATGAGAATATCTTACATGAACAGGATTGTCACAGGAAATATTTTAAGATTTACTTTTAATAATCTCATCTTGCATCCCTAACTTTTAAACAGCAAATGTTATTTTTTTTATTGATTTTTTTTTTTTTTTTTTTAACTACAGTGAGGAAGGGAGAGGGATAGAGAGTTAGAAACATCGATGAGAGAGAAACATCGATCAGCTGCCTCCTGCACACACCCTACTGGCGATGTGCCCGAAACCAAGGTCCATGCCCTTGACCCGAATCGAACCTGGGACCTTTCAGTCCGCAGGCCGACGCTCTATCCGCTGAGCCAAACTGGTCAGGGCGCAAATGTCATTTTTAAAATAGTTTTTTTTATTTTTTTATTGTAGTTTATATGTTACTTTGAGGAATATTTTAGAATGAATACATTTGTTAATGTTTACAGTGCGACAATAAACTCAGTGTAGTTCACATAGTACTATGGTAAAACTGCTTTTCTTCCTTTAGTGAAGTTTTTCTTTTATTTTTTTAAACCAATAAATATATATATTTGTTGTTGTTGTTAATGTCTCACCCGAGGATATTTATTCATTGATTTTTAGAAAGAGTGGAAGGGAGGGGGAGAGACAGAGAGAAACATAGATGTGACAGAGACACATCAATTGGTTGCCTCCCGCATATGCTGGACTAGGGCTGGGGAAGAACCTGCACCTGAGGTATGTGCCCTTGACCAGAATCGAACCCAGGGCCCTTCAGTCCATGGGCTGATGCTTTATCTAGTGTAACCACTGAGCCAAACTGCCTAGGGTAGGATCTTCTTAAAAATTGGTTTGAGAGAGGGAGAAACATTGATAGGTTGCCTCCTGTCTGAGCCCTGACCAGGGATCAACCCCAAAACCTTAGTTTGTGACCTGACCAGGAATTGAACCTACAACCTTTTGGTCTTCGGGGTGACACTCCAACCAATTGAGCCATCAGTCAGGGCTGAAGTTTCTCTTTCTGAATTCAGCCTGTGGTTTCCTGAAGCTGCCTTTTGATGGCTGGGTTTTCTGCTTATCTTCTTTTTCCTTCCCTGCAGTTATCATGGTCCCTTTCTTCATCAGTCTTTGGCATTGCTGTAGGTTTTTGCTTATTTGCTTTCGTTTTGCTGTTGCTAATTTTAGGAATAAAGAATCTACTTATCCATTTTGATGTACCTATTGTGTACATTTAAGAATTAGTAGGAATCTTGCTGATCTGGGAACATTGCATACTTTGGTACTCTTCTTGAGAATACCATGGCAGAACTGATTGGTCTCTCTTGGGAATCCCCCGGCACAGGAACAACTCAAAGAGTCAGTTGGAAAATGGATTCAGGATTTAGTGTAACTTTAGAATAGTAGGATCCACATGGGAATTCTTGAATTTGCCAAAGCCTTGCTTTGGATACTTGCTAATGTGTTTAGATTTAGATTTTTATGTAACTATATCAGGCATTTTTCATATTGGCCTACTCATAATAATGCAGTGTGGAAAACGATTTCAAAATGATGCTTTGGGTTCTGTATTTATGTATATGGTAGCTAAAGTATAAAATGGTTAAGCTAATGTTAAAATTAACTGTTAATAATATAAGCGAGCCATTTTTGATATTCACTAGAATTTGGATCTAATTAACATCTGTCTAGGAGATTAGTTCTGAGTTGATCAGATTTCATCAACCAAGAAATTAGCACATGCAAAACGCTGCATGGAAAAGAATACAAAAATGAGTAAATCATGGGTCTGCGTATTGGGACTAATAGTTATATTTATTAAGCTATTACTGTCAGTATTGTGCTAAGTTCTTTATACCCATCACTGTTTTTGATTTTGAGATTAACCCTGATAGCGGCTATTTTCATAAAACAGACAAAGCCAGTGCAGGATGCTTCTTAAGTAATTTGCCCAAGGTCATGCTTAGTAAATTGCAGAGTCAGATGTTTACCTGAGTTTCTCTGATTCCAAAGCTTTGGTTCTTAACTGGTAAGTTGTATGCATCCTTATGCACACAACTAAGTGTTGTATGTATCCTTATACACGCAACTAAACATAATGAGTCAGACTGGCTAGTATCATGATGGACTGCAAAATTTTCGAGAAAGGAAGGCTATTAGGGAAGATTACTTGGAGGGTGGTAGGGTTTGAGTGGGACCTGGATGTATGGATACAGCTTCTTGAGGAGATGAGTGAAAGGACTTTCTAGGAGGAGGCATGTGAAGGATAAGGGGTAAATTAATCGTTGGATTTTTTTTTTTAGCTTTTTATTTTTTAGTTAAGCACAGGGTGTATGTAGAGTAATGAGAAATGCAAAATGGAAGAAGGTTTAGGCCAGATTATCAAGGGCTTTAATATTCCCCAATTTATTACTTAGATATTGAAATATCAACACATCTAAAGTTGGGTACTTAACTATGTGCTGGGGAATAAGGAAAGCCACAGGAAAATTATGATGCACTTTCTTGGCATATTCATTTTACTAGATTGTTTGGGAGAGAAACATTGAATACTTAATCAATAGTAACAATATGTTGTTTGTTCAACTTACCAGTGCTAAAAATGCATATATTGTGGAGACTATAAATTTACTTTAGTTTTTAAGGTAAAACAAAAAGCTTGAAAGATATTTTGACATTTCAGAGTGTTTTGGTCCCAAACTTGAGTTCTCAATTTATTATTCGGTCAGGGTTCGAGAAGTACTGTGGTTTTGGAACAGGGAATGAATGTCATGGCTCTGTATTTGAGCAAGGTTTGGGTAGATGGAAGTGAGGAGATAACCGAGATTTAAAAAAAGAGACCAGTTAGGGAACCTATATTGGAGTAAAGGTTTTGGTAGTTAAAATTATGCTTTGGCTATGAAAATGTTTAGAGGAAACTTTATAAAATTTTAAATTTTATTTTTAGGTTTGAAAGAAATCTATCAGAAGTTTAAGAAACAAATTACCTTTTAATTTTAAACACCTGGAGTTTGTAAAATGGCTTAAATTGGTACAAGTCCTTGAAAATATGCAAGAAACACTGTTGTGGTGTCTTTCTTATTTCAAACTAGGGACCCAGTGCACAAAAATTTGTGCACTCGGGGGTGTCCCTCAGTCTGGCCTGTCCCCTCTCGCAGTCTGGGACCCCTCCGGGGATGTCCACCTGCTGGTGTGCCTGACCAGGCTGGGTGAGGGAGTGATGGCTGTTTGCAGGCTGGCCAAGCCCCCTGGGAACCCTCACCCCATGGGAGTGTGGCCAGCCTGGGTGAGGGGCTGAGGGCTGTTTTCAGGCTGCCCACAGCTCCCATTGACCCAATGTCCCAGCGAGGCTGGCTGGAATCAGGTTTCTTGGGTTTATTTATCGTCTATAATTGAAACATTGTTGCCTTGAGCAGAGGCCCAGCCGGCCTAGGCAGGCAGTTTGCCCCATCGCTGGTGCAACAGAAGCCTCCTGTTTGCTCTAGCTCCATGGCTGCTGGCCACCATCTTGGCTGGGTTAATTTGCATATAGTTTCTCTGATTGGCTTGGATGGGGGCATGGCTTGGCTGGTGGGCATGGCCTAAGTGTCTCAGAGTGATGTTTAATTTGCATATTACTCTTTTATTAGATTAGATGTGCCTATTTTATGTAAAAATTATTTTTATGTATGATTGGACTTATGAGGTGATTTACAAAGTTGTTTATATAGAGTTTTGTAGTATTCCATATTTAAAAATGAATTTTCCTTAATAAAGGATAAAAATTTCCTCATTTGACTAACATAATGCATCCGAGTTGAATGAGGTGTCAGAGTACTGGCATATTATTTGTTTCAGAATTAACTTTTGAAATTGTGTGAATTTCAAGCTTGATCTGTAGATAATCTAATTGATTTGTTCTTTTCCTTATCCTTCTAGATCTTTATGTTAGTAGGTATTAGGTATTTAATCCTTCTTGACACTTTCTAATCCTACCTTTGGTAACTATACTCTTAACTGGTTTCGTTCTTGCTGCTTGCTTTTAACTGTGATTCTCTCCTCAGTCTAGTGTTCCTCATCTAGCTGAACATTTCCTCCTCAGAGAACTTCATTACTAGGAAAGTTCTAAATTGGCGATAGGGCATCCCAAGCCAATGATTGATGTGATTTTTGGCTTTATTTCATTTGGCCCTCAAGATTACTGCATAACCATCATGGCTGCAGACCTGAGAGTAATTTCCTTTCTTCTAGGCTTCTTCAGCTGTATTGTCTAAAGTGAAGCAGCTTAAAATTAAGGCTAAAATTAGTTTTAGAATGTTTAACAGTGGCTTTCTTAAGGTATTAGTAGCACCCCCGCTCCTCTGCATTCTCCATTTCCCCAGGACTAGGGAACCACAGAGTATGAGAACAGCAGTTTACTTGGATTGACATTCATCTCAGAACCTAAGTGCCTGTGTCTGTCCCAGTGAATTTGTGTTTATGTGTGCTTACGGATCCTGGCCTCTGTGTAACTTACTGTTTTTCCTCTAGTCTTTTCACTTTCTTTCTCTGCCTTTGTGTTTGATCTTTTAGAGCTTGCCATTATAGGGAACTGAAAGACTTTAAAACTACTTTACTGAATTAAGTACTGGGTTTTTAATTTTAAAAATGCTTGGAGTGAATATCATATTTAAGTGATTAAAAAATATTAAACTACCTCATCACAAACCCCTAGAGTAATGGATGTGATTTGTAGTAGTTTCTTAAATGATTCTCAATAAGTAAAAAAGGTTTTTTAAACCTTTATTTGAAAATTTTACCTGCTATTCAGCACACTACATTTTATAGGTTCATGTTATTGTATTCATATTTGCTTTCCACTGCTGTTTTTCTTTCTTTTAAAAAATATATGATGTTGAGTGATAGATAATCTTAGTCCCTCTTCTTTTTTGTCACTATTCTCCAGCGATAAATCTCTATAATTTTTCAAAACATTAATGACAAGTACTATACGATTTTCCCTTTGTTTCCCTACTGTGTGTTCCCTTGAGCAGTTTCTTCTGCGTTGGCCAGGTGGCTGCGTTGGTTGGAGCGTGTTCCAGTATGCCAAAAGGTTGTGGTTCGATTCCCAGCTTCCCAGTCAGGACACGTGCCTGTGTTTCAGGTTCCATTCCCAGTTGTTGTGCCTATGGGAGGCAACCAATGGGTATTTTTCTCTCATGTCAATGTTTCTTTATCTCTCCCCCTTCCTCTCTCTAAGAAAATAATGAAAAACCATACCTTCTGGTGAGGATTAAACAAAATAGATCTATTAAACAAAATAGATTTTGTTGAATCCTTACCCGAGGATATTTTTCCCATTGATTGTTTTAGAGAGAGTGGAAGGGAGGGCAGGAGAGAGAGAGAGGGAGAGAGAGAGAGAGGGAGAGGAAGAGAAACATTGACGTGAGAGAGACACATTAGTTGTTGCCTCCTGCACATCCCCCAACCGGGCCAGGGATTACACCTGCAACCAGGTATGTGCCCTTGACCAGGATTTGAACCTGCTATCCTTTGGTGCTGGGTTGATGCTCTAACCACTTAGCACACTGGCCAGGGCTGTCTCAGAATATTAGGAATTTCTTGTTATGTATTTGTAGTACTGAGAATAATCCTCCCTTCTCCCTTCTTTGGAACAAGGTATGGTATAAATAAATGTTGGGTTTTTTTCCCTCTCTTTTGTATCACTTTTATTCTTCATTAACAAACAAACAAAAAAACCAGTAAACAAAAAACTTCAGTAATTGTTATGTGCCAGTAACTAAGTTAGGTCTTCGGAATTTCAAGATCAGTAACATATTGACCCTGCTTTTTATTCCAAGAGTATATACCTGGTATACCCACTTAAAGGATGATGAGGCATTGTAATGTATAGGGCAGAAGGGTGTGTGCTGTATTTAATAGAATTACAAAGAGGAGTTCCTAACTTTGATATGAAGAGGTGTGTTATTTATTTTTTAATTTATTTATTGTCTAAAGTTTTACATATGTCTCCTTTTTCCCCGCTTGACCTCCCAAGCCATGCATATCCTAGGCAAGCCCCCACCGCCCCAGTGTCTGTGTCCATTGGTTACACTAATATGCATGCATACAAGTCCTTTGGTTGCTCTCTAACCACCAACCCCCTCAACCCCTGCAATTTGTCTCTGAATCTATTCTTGCTCATCCAGGACTATATCCCAAGAAACCAGAAATACCAATCAGAAAGGATATATGCACCCCTATGTTCATAGCAGCACAATTTACAATGGCTAAGAGATAGGTTATTAATGAAGAGTTTCCCCCAGCGTAACTGTTTCGCTGAAATGTGCAAGAGTTTGTCAGATAGGGAAAAGTACAGTGGTATGAGAGGAGGAAGCCAAGTGGGGAGTGGCATTTATCAAAGACATTGGCCTTTGAGAATGCTAGATGGAGATTGTGAATTACCAAATAAGGCAGAGTCAATGGTCAGCCCGCTTGTAGGGCACCGGCATTCATATTTGCCCGTGGGATTCAAATTTATGCCAGGTATTTATATATTTTATCTCATTTAACCCTTACAGAATTCTTGTGTGGTATCATCATCCCCTTAACAGGTTAATACTATATGTAATGGAGATTTAGGATTTCTCTGAAATAGTTTATACTTTAAAAATTCTCCAATGCCAAGGATATAATAAAGCACAGGTGTAATTGGTTGAATTAGGAAATGATCTGGAGAAGTAGCAGAATTACACATTCTGATAACTGTTAAATTCAATGTTTTTATTGTCTAAGGAACATTATGAGTTCCTTCTTCATTTATCGTTGGTAAATACCAGTTTTTCTTTTTTAAATTTTTACTATTAAATGTCTGACATCTTAAAAAATCATTTAAATTATGTAATTCCTGGGGCTTAAAAAATGGTATCAATATGTGGGGGAATTACTATTTGTGCTTTTTAAAATGAATATTCCTTATAGATGGGATATAATTTTTAAGAAGCATAGCTTTTTGTGTCTTGGACTTTTTCTGGGCCATAAATCTGTTCCCACTTTTGATCAGTGTGATTGAGAGCGTAGCCTTAAGACTTGAGCAGGATTTCTTGGGCTTGAGTCCCAGTCTGACTGTGGTTTAATAATTTTGGGTAAGTAATTTCACCTACTAGTGCCTAACTTTCCTTACCTATGAAATGAGTTTGAAGTATGAATGAGTCAATCTATGTAAAGTGCTTAGGACAGAATCTGGCAAGTGTAAGCTTTCAATTGTTGCAATTTAAAAAAATCTGTAGGTTAGTTGTATAAATGTTCTGTGATGTATTGAGAATTATTGTTAAGATTTTTATATTCATTTAAAAAGTATGAAGATACAGTTTTTAGTCATCTCTGTGATCTAAATACTCATTAATGGTCAGAGACTACTTAAAACTGTGGAAATATGAAACTGAGTATAGACAGTGAGATTGAAGAGTAATATGGTATTTAAAAAAAATATATTATTATTGATTTTATTGAGGAAGGGAGAGGTAGAGAGAGCGAAACATCAGTGATGAGAGAGAATTATTGATCAGCTGCCTCCTGCATACTCCACATTGGGGATTGAGCCTGCAGCCCGGTCATGTGCCCTGACCCAGAATCAAGCCATGACCTTCTGGTTCATAGGTCAACATTCAACCACGGAGCCAAGCCGGGCTTAAAAAGTTAGTTCCATCAGTAGCTTAAGTCATTTTGTACCTTTATTTTATATAATTAAAAGATCTAAAGCACTTTGCAGTTAAAATATCAGACTTAAAAGATCTTTAATTTCTGCATATAAAGATTTATTAAAGGGAAGTTACAACATACTGAAAAGTACAAAATAGAAAGTATGTCTACTCAACAACTAGAGATAACAGTTGTAACATCAGTTACAGTCTTTTAAGATCTGTATGTATATTTGTATATATTTAATAATAGACTCAGTAATTTTTTTCAAAATGTGAAATCTCTCAATATTTGAATATTAAGTATATACTAGGCATATGCTAATTACTAGGGACACAGTGATGAACAAGATTGATGAGGTCCTTGTTCCCATAGAACTTGCATTGTAGCTGGGAAGATATTTGTTTTAAAAAAAGCATTTCAATTTGTGAAAAATGCTGTCAAGGAATTAGAATTATTTGAAGAAGTGAAGGAGTATCATTTCTACTAAACATCTTGAGGGAAGGGGAGAGTAGTGTGTGATCTGGTTGTATAAGAGGAAAAGGCCAAATGGTACAAAGCCTCACAAACCTTGTTTGGGGTTTTATTTAGTGGGTAATAGGAAATAATTGAAGTGTTTTAAGGAGGGGGTGAAGTGATAGGATTTACTTACTTTTTTTTTCTGTAAAAAAACAACCATGAAAATTTACCATCATAACTATTTTTTAAAATTTATCTTTTTAAAAATTATCGCTGTTGTTGAAAGTATTATAGATGCTCCCCCCCCCCCATTAATCCTCTCCACCCTGCTCCTGCCCCCTCCCTAGGCCTTCACTGCACTATTGTCCATGTCCATGGGTTATGCTATATGCATGTAAGTTCTTTGGTTAATCTCTTCACACCCCCACACCCCTCTGAAATACATTAGTCTGTTGCATGCTTCAATGTGTCTGGTTCTATTTTGTTAGTTTATTTTATCCATTAGATTCCACATATAAATGAGATCATGTAATACTTGTCTTTCTCTGACTGGCTTATTTCACTTTGCATAACATTCTCCAGGTCCCTCAATGCTGTTATCAAAGGGTAAGAGATCCTTCTTTTTTACAATTGCATGGTATTCCATTGTGTAAATGTACCAGTTTTTAACCCATTATTACCATTTTAGCTATGTTTAAGTGTACAGTTCAGTTGTGTTAAGCATAGTCACATTGTTATAAAACAGATCTCCAGAACTTTTTCATTCTGTGAAGCTGAAGCTCTGTGCCCCTGATGGCCACCATACCTCATACAGTATTTGTTTCATTGTGACTAGCTTATTTCACGTAACATAAATGTTCTCTAAGTTCATTCTAGTTGTAGCATGTAACAGGATTTCCTTCCTTAAAGCTGTGTAATATTCTATTTTATGTATACCATATTTTTTATATCCAGTCATCTGTGGATGAACCCTTGGGTTGTTTTTACTTCTTGACTATTGTGAATAGTACTGCTATGAACACAGGTTTGAAAATATCTGTCTGCTGTCAATTCTTTTGGCGTTGTAAACTTAGTGTTAGGATTGCTGGATCATGGGATAGTTCTATTTTTTAATTTTTTGAGGAATCTCCATACTATTTTCCATGGTGGTTGTACCTTTTTACAATCCCACCAACAGAGCCCAAGGGTTCCAATTGCTCCATGATTTCCATTTTAAAGATTTTTTTGGCTGCTGTTTGGGAATGAACTGTTTGAGCGAGAGCGACTCTAGTGCCCTAGCCGGTTTGGCTCAGTGAGTAGAGCATTGGCCTGTTTATACCCTTCTTTTTGCAATTTTGACTGGCAGTGTCTTTCTACTTATGTTGTATCACAGTGGTTCTTATTTCTTTTTTAATAATTTAAATTATCTATTATGGTAGCTTTCTTGTAAACGTTGTACAATAGCTTTATAAATACTTTTTGAATTGAAGGTTTATTTTTATTGTAATCTATTGTAATTAATTAATTATATCTTACATCTGTATAGTGATTAATGGTTTACAAATATCGCTCTGACACAGTGTATCCAACACTTTGAAATAAATAGGTGAGTCAGTATGGAATATGCTATGATTTAATCATTGGCATCTGTTTTTATCTAAGATACCTTCGTTGGCACCAAAAATTTATATGTTTTAAATATGTTTGAGGTGAACTGTAGCATCTTCATTGTGACTGCTAACTTCTAGTGGAAAAATGTTACAGGGTAATTTTTCAGTTTCTTACATAAACTGAGTAGTTATGAGTTATGATTATTATTCAGTTGGCTTAAGTCATGACTCTTCTTTTTTGAAAAAAATTTTATAAAATTTTTTTTTAATAAATAGCCAAATAGAAGATGCACCTGAAAGCAAGATTTCAACAGACTGAAATAAATGCTTCAGAGAATAATAGTTTGCAGTTTCTTTTATGTATTTGAGATTAAGGAGGGAATGTAAAGAAGAGTACATGAAGATGGTAGGAAGCAACTCAGGGATGGGATTAAATACACCGTATTTTTCCATGTAGAAGATGCTATTTTTTCTTAAAATTATTAGACTGAAAATCGAAGGGCGTCTTATACATGGAAGTCAACCAAGGAGGAAGCCATGCAGGTGTTTAGCTGCCCATACCCTGTCAAACAGGCTTCCTCCAATCATGAGCCTTATTGATGTCAGCTGATGCCGTAATTGGAGGTGGAAGTGGAGAGAGCCCATAAACAAGCTAATCTAATAAAAGAATAATATGCAAATTGACCACCGCTTCAAGACACCTAAGCCATGCCCACTAGCCAAGCCACGCTCACCAGCCAATCAGAGCAGCTGTATGCAAATTAACCCAGCCAAGATGGAGGCCGGCAGCTATGGAGCTAGATCAAAAAGGAGGCTTCCGTTGCACCAAGAGTAAACTGCCTGCCTAGGCCGGCTGAGCCTCTCTCTACTCAAGGCAACATAGTTTCAATTATAGAAGCCACAGGGCTGAAGCAGACTTCGTTCCCTGCCTAGGCCTCCACTCAAAGTAACAAAGTTTCAATTATCTAAACTAATAAAAGCAGAATATTAAAATTAACCGTTTCTCCGGGACGCTCAACAGCCAATCAGAGCGACTGTATGCAAATGAGCCCAGCCAACATGGCGGCTGCCACTCACGGAGTAAAGGGCAGCATCCGTTGCAACAGGAGCGAAAGTGAAACTGCCTGCGCTCCGGCTCCTTAGCCTTGACGGAAAGCAAAACACATTTGCAACATATTAACAATCATAGAATCCTCGGAGCTGAAGCCGGGCCTGAGTCTAAGAGTATAATATTGTGTCATTATGGAAGCCGCGAGGTGAGGCAGAGAGGAGGCTTCGTTAGTAAAAGGCCTCGCCTTAAAGGAACAGCATCAATTATAGGAGATAAACAAACGCCAGGCCTTAAAGGAATAGCACCAATTATAGAAGATAAACCCAAAAAACCTGCGTCCAGCCAGGCTTGCTGGGACGTTGGGTCAATGGGAGCTGTGGGCAGACTTAAAGCCTGAAAGCGCCAACCAGCCCGTCACCCACGCTGGCCACAACCCAATGGGGTGAGGGACGTTCATGGGGGGCTTGGCCAGCCTGGAGACAGCCATCAGCTCCTCACCCAGCCTGGTCAGGCACGCCAGCAGGTGGGCATCCCCAGAGGGGTCCCAGACTGTGAGAGGGCACAGGTCGGGCTGAGGGACCTCCCGAGTGCACAGGGTGGCTGCAGGGCGTAACAGCGCAGGACCCAGGACCCGTGAGTGGGAAAGAGGTGGCAGGGTTGGAGGGCACCGGGAAGCGGGTAAGAGGCGGCAGGGGGTCGGCAGCCTGCTTGGTGGGCTTCCCAGGCCCTTTGCAGGGCACCGGGAAGCGGGTAAGAGGTGGCAGGGGGTCGGCGGCCTGTTTGGCAGCTGTCCAGGCCCTTGGAGGGGCATCGGGGAGCGGGAAAGAGGCAGCGGGGGGTCAGTGGCCTGCTTGGTGGGCTTCCCAAGCTCCTTGCAGGGCTCCGGGGAGTGGGAAAGCAAGGTGGTGGGATGGGGAGCGGGAAAGAGGCGGCGGGGTGTCTCGGCCTGCTTGGCGGCTGCCCAGGCCCTTTGCGGGGCACCGGGGAGTGGGAAAGCAAGGCTGCAGGGTCCGGGGTCCTGCTTGGCAGCTCCCCAGACCCCTCGGCGGCACTGGGAAGTGGGAAAGGAAGGCAGCAGGGGATGGGTGAGTGGGAAAGAGTTGGTGGCCTGCTTGGCGGCTTCCCAGGCCCTTTAGGGGGACACTGGGGAGTGGGAAAGCAAGCTCTTGGGGGTTGGGGACCTGCTTGGCAGCTTCCCAGGTCCCTTCTGGGGATCAGGGAGCAGGAAAAGGCTGGCCTGACCATGAGGTGGGGTTTTCCGTGTTTTCTGGTGGCTGGAGGAAGATGGGCAGTAGGCAAGCTTGGGAGGCAGGCCGCACCCAGCCCTGGCCACAGCTCAAAAAAGAGAACAACATGCTGGGGAGGGCAAGAGTCTGAGAGATCAACATAGAGGGGGTGCCTGCTCCAAGCCTTGACGGTGTGCCTGGGGGCAGGTCCCCAGCAGGTAGACACACACAGGAGGA
>PVJC01025452.1:0-24754 GCA_004026665.1 Murina feae | reverse complement strand
GACCCACGGTGCCCACAGCCCATGGTGCCCACAGCCCATGGTGCCCACAGCCTATGGTGCCCATGACCCACGGTGCCCACAGCCCACGGTGCCCGAGGCCCATAGCCACTCTGTCCAGATTCGGGCTGAGAGTCTATGGGTCTGGAGCCGGAGAGTGGCTGAAGCCCGGCGGTCAGGGGGCAGGCAGCCTTTTCCATGAAGAGGGAGCACCTCCGCATGTGGTGACTCCCATGCAGAACTCATGAGAGGAAAGCATTCCTTCCAGCTGCTGTTGGTCTTTTTTTGTGAGTTTGTTTTTTTGTGTGTGTGTGTCTGAAAATACTTAAGGCTTAACATTTATTTTTTATTATTTTGTTTTTTTAAAAAATACAGGTTTATCCCTTCCTGGCCTTCAGGCATTTGTACTTTAACAAAGAAAAACAAAAACAAAACTTCAAAATGAAACCAAAATGCTGCCTTTAAACACATCCAAGGGCACATGTTCCAGGATCCGGCCCCTCCTGTGCGGCAGGACTGGATTATTCCCTCACGTCAGCCCAAAGCCAGGACCCCCAGGCTGCATGAACCCGACTGCCACAAAGCTTTGTGCTCATGCCCAAATCTCACCACCATGAGGCAAACCCGCATTGTGAGTGAGGCCAGCTCTCGGGCATCGACATGTAAGGCCAGAACAGGGCAGCCACAGCCCAGCACGGGCTCCAGTGGCTTGTTCTAGAAATACATCATCTTTCAATGCAGCCCCAACCCTAGCCAACCAAGAGCAGGAGCGACTGCGCCCGCCTCCCCGGGTGCCTGGTCCTCCAGGGTCATGACGCCCGGGAAAAGTTTTGGTCAACAGAAGCCAAAGAGGCCGATGGGCTTGCTGAGTGGGACCCACGCCTCCAGGAGGCAGGTCCCGCTTTGCCTGGGCCTCGGGCTTCCCTTGACTAGCGCCTGCTCCGCCTCCTCTTAGATTTCACCAAGGGAATGTGGGGGATGACATCAATGAATGTACGGCCACAGACGCCCACTCCTGACACTGACCTGTCCAGATCAGCACATGAAAGACCAATTTCCTGCTGTTAAAGCGAGCCCAGTCCTGCATGGCGACCCAGCAGTCCAGATGCTGTCCCCAGGGCATGGGCATGGGCATGGGCAGGGCCACAGCCCAGTGTGGGAGCGGGCAGAGGCTTCAAAGTCTGATTCTGACCAACGACTGGTCACGGGATCAGCTAGTCGGAGAACAGCTTTCATAACCCCCTGGCCCTCGGCAAATACATTTTCTGAGTCAACAGGGTGCTCTCTGGTTAGCAGTTGAGCTGTGAGCTGTGCAGTTTGGGACTGTGTGGCCTTGTCCTTAATAAGCACAGACTATTACCCCACCTGCAACTGGCCTCCTGTGCAGGCCCGACGGTGGGTGCAACCTAATTAGAGGGGTGTCCTCAAGTGTCCTGGCTTCAAGGGAAAAGGAGCAGTGAGGCACCCTAACTGCTTGGGGCTGCGAGACCAACTATGACTCAGTTCCCCGGGAGATAGAGCCAGCCAGCCAGAGAGGAGGTGCTTAACCCCCATCTTGCGTCTAGCCACGTCCAACTAGACGACAGATCATAACCTGTCTCGTCCCATTTACACCCGAGGGAGCAGGACGGGGTCAGCCTGTCTGGGGCACCTGGGACAGGGAGTGAAGTTTCACAGCCATGTCTGGGGGCTTTGCAGCCGCACCAAGCACTGGGACTTGCCCACAGCGCAGGCTCCGCTAGGCGGCTCCCCTCAGCCTCAGGGGCTCATCCTGGGCTCATCCTTGTGGATTCTCCTGACCACCAGGCCCTCCACCAGCTTTGTTCCTCCGCCCATTCTTCTTGGAGAACAGATGCGTTCCCTGTGCTTCAGGGACCACAGCCTTGGCAGGGGTGGAGGGGTTACAGGGGACCCCACATCCCAAACCTGCTTGAAGTGCGTATCTACACTGGTTGCAAGTACCCAACCGCACAGGGCTGGTACCACCACCACAGACACAGCAGCATCTGAGGACAGGTACCAACCGCACAGGGCTGGTACCGCCATCGCAGACACAGCAGCAACTGAGGACAGAACAGCGAGGGCTGCGGCCAGGGCTAGAGGGAAGGGCTCACCTAAGTTCACATTCTGAATTCCAGCTCAGCAGGCCCCTGCGGTGTGGGCCTCAGAGAGTGGCACCAGGCCTGGACACCAAGTCCCATGGGGAGCCCACAGCGGGGGTGCAGGGCCTGGTGGCTCACTGGCTGTGGGGAAGGAGGAGGCTGCTCTGAGGGGAGCTGAGCACGGCTGGAAGTTGCACTCTCTTCTACACGGAGGCATCGCTAGTGTAACGTCCAGGGGCAGATCCCGAGTGAACACGGGAGAGCGGCCATAGGCAGCTCTGTGCAGACCTGAGCGAGGACCAGGGGAAGAGTCCCAGGCGTGTGGGGGGAGCCCTGGCCAGCAGGCAGCCTGAGGGACCCCCTGGATGGCCAAACCCCTGGCCTCTGCTGCCTGGGAGCCAGGCGCCCGGGCTCGCTGGCTGCACAGGGAGAGACGATGCCGTGCTGCGGCAGAGCCTTGTTCCCTTTGGATTACATTGACTGGGTGACGCCAGTTAACACAATTACACAGGCTCCGGCGCACAATTCTACAGCATGTCCTCTGGACACAGTCTCGTGTGTTCACCACCCCAGGCAAGTCTCCGTCCCTCACCTTGTACCCCTGCCCCCCCCCCCCCCCCCAGCAACCACCACACTGAGTCCTGTCCTGTCATGGGCACAGAGAGGACAACAGGAGGCAGGAAGATGCTGCCGCTCTCGCTGTGACAAACAGAAAGTCAGATCATCATGAAGGGTATGAGAAGCCCCACCAAGGAGAGCCCCCCGCTCCGCCAAGGAGAGAAGGTATGAGAATGGTCCATTCCTGGCAGAACAAGGGGCAGAAGAGTGGCTGTTATGAGAATGGGTAAGAAGAAAAACATTAATTTAAAAAATTAAATTTCACCAAATTCTTAGAAGCCAAGCAAGGGCCAGCAAGACAGTGAGGCGTCCACCCCAGGGAGGCACACTCACCCGCTCTCCCATCAGGCCTCGCGCAGGAGGGGGCAGAACAGAGCCCCTCCGTTAGGGCAGCGTCAGATCCCAGGCACCTGATGTAAGACACGCACTCTGCATACGTGCAGAGACCTCATAATTAGTTACAAGAAGACACGCAGCCTGGTTTTTAAAACTAGAGAAAAGACATTTTTCTAAGGAAGGTATATGAAAGGACAGTACGCACATGAAAATATGTGTTCAAAATCATGAGTTTTCAGGCAAGTGCAACCTACGGCCAACAGACATGCCAGGAGAGGAGCACCAGGCGGAGGTCCCACTCAATGCGGTGGCTAAAATCAAAGACTGGCGTCACCGAGTGGGGGTGAGGGTTTGGGAACATGGTGGAAGACAGCCGGCAGCTTCCTGTCAGCCACACACACACTGACCACGCTGACCAGCCCGCCCTCCTCGGGAGCTAGAACATGTGCCCATCCAGGGCCGGTGTGTGGCTACTCAGGATGGAAACGCCCCATAGGTCCATCGTGGTGAGCAGCGCAAGGACAGTCACCGGGGACTATTTATTCGATGGGACACTGCTCACACAACTGACACGGGGGCATCCTGGCTGATGCTCAAACACATCACACCACACGAGGAGCCAGGCAAGAAGGTCCCGCAATTCCTGATCCCACGCACACGGCTTTCTGGAAAGAACAGAACTACGGGTCCTGAAAGCAGATCGGTGGTGGCTTGAGGCCAGGGTGGGAGGAGGAGACGAATGCTACGAGGAACAGAGGCTCTGAGAGTGATGGACGCGGACTGAAGTGCGAGTGTTAGGGGATCATACTACTGTACACATCTGTCAGAGCTGATCAAACGCTACACCTAATATCAGTAAATTTACCTCAGATAACTGCATCTGAAGAAACCTGATTTGTTTTATACACACACTCGCACACACATGCACAGACACACACACACACGTGTGTGCGCACACATCGAGAGTTATTTGAAAAAGGATGGAGCCATGTACTGCAGAGGCAGGAAGGTGCTAACCTGTTCCTGTCATGTGACCCAACTATGACCCTTTGGCAAAGATGATGAACGTTTGGCCAAGAGTGATAATGACCACACTAACGATGACCTATGTCAGTGCACGTGGGCCTTCATGCTGGAACTAGCTGGAGCTGAATGGGTGTCTCCTACCAAGAAAGTATCTGTCAGTCTAGAAAAACTGAGTGCACCTTTATAAAGGTGTAGGAAGAACATAAAGGCCGTTTTACCTTCGAATAGCTCCTTGGTGTGCATGGAAAATTAGTTTTTATAACATTTTATGTGGTGTGATCCATCTTTCCTTAATGCTTACGTCCTTTTGTGAGATGGGGCACATGCAGACCTAAGGCAACATGGGAGCTGGGAGTGGCACCCTGGCAGGCTGTCCCCGCCTGCTCTGGGAGCCCTGTAGCACCTCTGTTGTTACCGGCAGGAAGCATTGCTTCTGCAGTCGGAAGACAAACACAGCCATTCTCATTCTGAGATGCATCACAATGTAGCTGACAGCTGCCATGCTGACTTCGCATCTCTGATTGTTCCCTGCACTGGTTTTATCTCTGAATAAACTGCAAGTTCCAGCTGAGGTAGGGTCTGCAGTGGGCACACCAGGCTGTGGGTCTGGTGCAGGGTCTGCAGTGGGTACACCAGGCCTGGAGTCTGGTATAGGCTCTGCAGTGGGCACACCAGGCCTCGGGTTCAGTGCAGGGTCTGCAGTGGGCACACCAGTCCTCGGGGTCAGTGCAGGGTCTGCAGTGGGCACACCAGGCCTGGAGTCTGGTATAGGCTCTGCAGTGGGCACACCAGGCTGCAGGCCTGGTTTCCCAGCTCTTGTGCTGAGTGAGACTGGGAAGTCACTGAGCTGGTCATATTCTTTCTCTGGGCTTGTGTCCTGATCTGCTATTAGTTAACTAGGGGCCCAGTACACAAAAATTTGTGCACTCGGAGGGTGGGGGTCTCTCAGCCTGGCCTGTGCCCTCTTGCAGTCTGGGACACCTCGGGGGGGATGTCCACCTGCTTGGCATGCCTGGCCAGCCTGGGTGAGGGGTTGAGGGCCATTTTCAGGCTGCCCACAGCCCCTTCAGGGTTCGTGCACTAGGGGGTGGGAAGGCTGGTGAGTGCAGGCCTGGACGTTTCCCACCAGAGGACCCACGATCGCACACGCCTGGTGGGCCCCCACCGCTGAGGCGACACACCTGGCGCAGAGCTGGGTGGCAAGCCAGGGGCAGACGCTGGTGCAGGATCCCTCGGTGGGACCCTGCTGCTGAGCAAACACACCTGGGGTGGAGCCGGGCAGCGAACTGGCTTCGGATTCTCTGCACTGTGCAGCAGACGCTCCCACACGCCCCTGAGGAGGCCCCTGGGGGGCGGATGAAGGTAGCGGACCCTGGACTGGTGCTCCCGCATGCCCCTGAGGAGGCCCCTGGGGCAGAGCCAGGCTGCGCACCTGGGACGACTGCTCCTACACACCCTGCAGAGGCCCCTCACGCTCCCGCATGCCCCGGGGAGGCCCCCAGGGGGCGGAGCCAGGCAGCAGACCCAGGACGGCTGCTCCTGCAAGCCCCGTGGAGGACCCACTCTCCCACACGCCTGGTAGAGGCCCCCGGGGGGTGGAGCCAGGAAGCAGACCCAGGACGGGTGCTCCTGGATGCCCCGAGGAAGCCCCAGGCTGGACCCCCCCTCCCACTGAGCTGACATACCTGGCACAGCTATGCCGGCCGTGGAGGCTCCCAGTGCAGAGCCGCTCTGCCAGCCTCCATCTTGGCTGGGTTAATTTGCATACAGCCGCTCTGATTGGCTGGTGGGCGTGGCCATGAGCAGAGGCTCAGCCAGCCTAGGAAGGCAGTTGTAACAGAATCCTCTGGTTTGCTCTAGCTCCATGGCTGTTGGCCTCCATCTTGGCTGGGTTAATTTGCATACAGCCGCTCTGATTGGCTGGTGGTAATGGTCAAATTTGCATGTTTCTCTTTTATTATATTAGATTTTCCTTTTCACTGAAAACTGTTTTATTTCACATTCCTTAAAATTCTCCAATGGTTTCTTGTTACACTCAGATTACTAAGCATCTGTTTCTCATTGGCTAGACGACTCCCCAAATCTGCCCAATGCCTGCCTTTCAGTCTTCTCCATCCACCCCCCCCCCACCTTGCTCACTGCGCCTCACTGGCCGGCCGCCTTCCCCCCACTCTCAAGCCAAGGTCTTCCCCGCCTTAGGAACTGCGTGTGCACCTTACTCCCTGGTAATTCCTATCCACTTCTTGGTAATTCCTGTCTCTATCCTCCTCGCCCCTGTGCGGCTCTTCCTGGTGTGGTGGGGCTCACTGGTAGCTGTGAGGTCTCCCCTCTTGATAAAGCCTTCCCTGATCAGTCTGTGCAGCTCTCAGATGCTGCGGCTTCCATCACCGCCCCCTGTGATAGAAATTGTGTCTGTTGTGCTTGCTTCTGTTTAGCATAACATATTCAGCATCGGATGCAACGTCTGGCATGTAGCATGCACTTAACAAGTACTTGTTGAATAAACTAGTAAATGAATGAAGTTGTCTAAGAGTCGGGAAACTTTCCTATAAAGAGCCAGACAGTACGCAGTTTAGCCTTCCGGGGCCATCTGCTCTCTGTGGTCAGTGGCTCAGTGAGCAGGGCTGGGCTCCAACATACTTCACTTACAAGCCAAGCGGCAGGCTGGTTTCGCCCAAAGGCCACGCCTTCCCGACCCCTAGTAGCAGGCATCTTTATTCTAGTCTTCCCTCCATCTAGAATATTCTCCCCTCCAACTGAACTTTTCACAACACTGTCCTTTCAGGTTTAATTTATCACTTTTAAGAACTGTTTTCTGCCATGTTTTCGGAAGCCCCACTTTACCCCATGACAAAAAGGGACAGACGTGGTTCGCCCCAAACGCACTGTGCCGCCCCTTTGCACAGACCAGGGTCATCCATACATCCCCGCAGGGCCCGCTGCAGGCTGTACTTTCCACGGACGGGCGCTGTGACCACATTTCCCAGCCCACACGCTGCGCCAGGAGGCGACTCTGCCCGCTCCCTAAGCAGGAAGGTAACCCGTTCTCGGGAAGCTGGTATGAGTCCAGGGCTGCATGCCCAGCCTGGCCGGGAGGCTGACCCTGGGAAGGGCTTTCGGCCTGGGCCCCACAGAGGCCTGATGGAGGAGCGGATGAGAGGGGCATTTTGGGCCACATCTTCCTTTGTCGTGGGGGCTGTCCTAAGCTGTGTAGAATGTTGACAGCATCCGTACTGCTACCCATGAGATGCCAGAAGCATTCTATCTCCTATTAGGATGACCACAAATACAGCCAGGTGAGACAGAATCTCCTCCCACTCAAACCACCGAGGAGAAGCCAGCTGCCTTAGAAATAACAGCAGCCCTGAGACCACCATGCTGGAAAACTGCTGCGGTCCCAAGGACTCCAGCCCTCCTGCCGCCGATGACTCGCTGGGCATGTGAGTAAAGCTGGGCATGTGAGGATCGGCCCGTCAGCCAGCGAGAACCGTCTAGTGACCTCAGTTCATTAAAAGAATCAGCAAGCCAAGTGCTGACCAAACTTCTGACATGCAGAATACTTAAGATCTAAAAAAATTTCCGTTTACAACAGCAAGTTGGGGACGTTTGTCATGGAGTAACAGTAGCTTGAACTGCATAGGACGCCTGGAAGTGGAGGGTGCGACAGAGAACATATGCAGCCTGCGGAATGGGTTTGGGCCGTGTCGCAGGAGGAATCCAGAAGGACCTGAAAGAAACTGAGTGGAAGCAACGTGGCCCCAAGGAGCCAGGCTGTGGCCGTTCAGAGGAGAGCGAGGAAAACACGATCAGAAGCCCGAGGAACAGGCACCCTTGTTATGTAGTGACAGGGACTTAGCAAAACTACCCACAGCGGAAACGTGGAAATTAGAAAGTCTGCGTAATACACTGGCGGGTCTTGCTCAGAAAGTGCCGGGACAGCACGCTGGGGAGAATGGAAGCGGCGATGAGAGAGGACTCAGACTGAACAAAGGCTCCTGTTTTACAATTTTAAGAAAATACATAGAAGCCATGATTTGCTGAATTCAACAATAAAACTATTGCTTATCTAAAGTCTCTTCTAGCAGAAAATTCCAAAATAATAAAGTTTATTGATGCAAATCTCACAGGCGACACAAATACTCCCCAGGTCCCTCCATGCTGTCTCAAAGGATAAGAGGTCCTTCTTGTTTACTGCTGCATCGTTTTCCATGGTGTAAATGTACCACAGCTTTTAATCCACTCGTCTACGAATGGGACCATGGGCTGTTTCCGGATCTCAGCTATCTAATCTAATGAAAGAGTAATATGCAAATTGACCATCACTCCAAGACACCCAAGCCATGCCCACCAGCCAAGCCATGCCTCCCAGCCAATCAGAGTGGCTGTATGCAAATTAACCCAGCCAATATGGAGGCCGGCAGCCATGGAGCTAGAGTAAACAGGAGGTTTCCATTGCAACTGTCTGACTAGTCCAGTGGGCCTCTGCTCAAGCAACAATGTTTCAATTATAGAAGCCACTGAGCTGAAGCAAACAGGAGGCTTCCTTTGCCTGCCTAGGCCTACACTCAAGGTAACAAAGTTTCAATTATAGAAGATAAATAAACGCTAGAAACCTGATTCCAACCAGCCTCACTGGGACGCTGGGTCAATGGGAGCTGTGGGCAGCCTGAAAATGGCCCTCAGCCCTCACCCAGGCTGGCCACACCCCCATGGGGTGAGGGTTCCCACTGGGGGGGCTTGGCCAGCCTGCAAACAGCCATCAGCCCCTCACCAGGCTGGTCAGGCACAATAGCAGGTGGACATCCCCCAAGGAGTCCCAGACTGGGAGAGGGCACAGGCCAGGCTGAGAGACCCCCCTGAGTGCACAAATTTTTGTGCACCAGGCCCCTAGTTATAAATAACGCTGCTATGAACATGGGGTGCACACATTCTTTCTGACTGGTATTTTGGGGTTTTTAGGATATATTCCCAGAAGTGGGATTGCTGGGTCCAACTATAGTTCCATTTTGAATATTTTGAGGAAGCACCTCTGTATTTTCCACAGTGGCTGCACAGTCTGCATTCCCACCAGCAGTGCCCGAGGGCTCCCTTTTCTCCACATCCTCGCCAGCACTTGTTTGTTGATTTGTGGATGGAAGCCATTTGGACAGGTGTGAGACAGTACCTCATTGTCATTTTAATTTGCATCTCTCGGATGATGAGTGATGCTGACATTTTTTCATGTGCCTCTCGGACATCTGTATGTCCGCTTTGGAGAGGTGTCTATTCAGGTCATTTTTGTTTTTACACTGAGGTCTTCAGATTGAGAACTCCACTGGGAGAGCTGAAGCCAAGAATCTGCACCCAAGAGCTATATTCTCACCTGGACCTGATTTGGATGATGAGATTCTGGACTTTGATGTGATGCCATCACAGTGAGACTCTGGGACCCTTGAGGGAAGGCGAGAGAATGGTTCTCACTTGGGAGGGTGTGGATCTAGCCCAGAGGAAGAGCTACAGCTGACTGGGTCTTCCAAGGGTTGGAACAACACCATCTGTCTCATATGTTCTTCTGGAATGTGGCCTTGCCACGCCCCCAGCAACATGTAGAGCCAAACCCTCTCCTGCCCCTTGAATTTTGACTGTCTTCACTTGGATTTTATAAATTACTAGGGGCCCGGTGAACGAAATTCGTGCACGGGGGTTGGGGGTGGAGGGATGGTCCTTCAGCCTGACCTGCACCCTTTCCAATATGGAGTTCTTGGGGACTCTCACAATCCAGGACCTCTGGTTCTAAACCACTAACCTGCCTGCCTGCCCTAACCACTCTGCCTGCCTGCCTGCCTGATCCCCCTAACTGCCCTCCCCTACCAGCCTGGTCACCCCTATTAACTTTCTTTTTTAATCTTATCCCCTTCACGCACAATTGTATTTGACTTCCTTATTGGCTTCTACCTCTCTCACAATTTTTCTCCTTTATGTAACACTTCTCCTACTGACTCATCAGTTATAAACTTTTCTTTCCTCCTTATTTCCTACTTCTGTTCCATCATCATTCTTCTCATTTTTCTACTACCCTCCTTCCCTTCCCACATTCCTTCTTTCCTTTATCTTTACCCCTGCCCACCCTCCCCTTTTCCTTCCTTCCCACCTTAATTTTTTTCTTCACTTCCTCTCTCTGACCTGCTTTGCTCCTCCATTCCTTCCTTCTTCCCATTCTCCTTTTAAGCTTTACCAGCTCCCCCTTTATAACTTTTCTTCCCTCCCTCTTTTTCTCTCATCTTACCTTTGTCATACATTCTTCTCTACTTACTGCCACTGTTTTAATACCTATCTACCTACCTGCCTAATTATCCACTACCATTTATCTTTTTTTTCTTTTCTGACATCTACTTTTAAAATCTGTCCCCAGTACACAACTATACTTGGTTTTCATTATAGGCCCTACAGTTCACTCATACATCCTCTTTTTTTAACTCTGCTGTCCACTGACTCTTTTATAGTTCTTCCCTCCATCCTGTTCCACCCCTCCCACACCTGGTTACTTCCCCCAAACTCTCCCTGGCTGCTGCTCCGCCTTCCCCCTGCCCATCTCTCCATCTCCTGGCTTCCCTGGGAGTTCACCCCAGCTCTGAAGGGAGATGGGGCCTCTCACAGGAGACCCCTGCCCCTGTGTAAGAGAAAATGGAGCCAGCGAGAGAGTGGGCCCAGGAGGCGTGTGTGAGAGAAAGGGAGCAGCTTTCCTTCCCTCATTAAAGTTTCTCCCATTAAATCCTCGAACTGCCCAGCCAGCCGGCCACCACTGGGGCTGCAATGGGCCTGGGTGGATCATGGGAAACACATGCACAGAGGCTTAGCAGCCTCCATGCGTGTGTGCCCCGGGACCCACCCAGGCCCATTGCAGCCCCTGGGTTGGCTGGCTGCTCCCTCCCTCGGCTGCCACCTCTATTTACAGCAGAGGTCTTCAGTCTGCCCTGCTAGGCCGCAGTCTGTGGCTTCTTCCCGGGCTCCCGCCTCCGCCATCTTGACTGAGCTATTTTGCATACAGTCACTCTGATTGGCTGGTAGGCGTGGCTTACCCATCCTGAAGAGACGGTTAATTTTAATATTATGCTTTTATTAGTTTAGATGGTGAAAACAACTCTGTGATTTCTCAGGCTATATCCACTGGGCTGTCTTGTGACAGCTGCTCATGTAATGTATCCAACAGCCCAGAGACACCATGCTGACGAGGCCGCATGAGGTGCCCTGGCAGAGAGCTCCACGTGGGCTCCAGCTTCCATCCATCACCCCGCCAAGGTGTTCCATATACAAAGAAAGCTCTCTTAACCGCCATCTGCCAGCTGAGTGCCAAGTGACGCCACAAGAAGCAAAAGATCACCTAGCCAAGCCCTGTCCAAGGTCCTGACCTACAGAGTCTATAACATACTGGTTTCTGTTGGAAGCCACTAAATGTTGGGATAGTCTGTAATGCAGCAGTAAGCTTCCTATGCATTTATCCTTGGGCTCACCTTAAAGGAAGGGGCTGTGCCATTCCTCCCTGTGTTCTCGCAGCATCTAAAGGAATGCCTCCTGTGTAGGTGGGCTTGGTTTTCCTCTACAAAGCAGTGCCACACCTGACATCTCCTCTGACTGCCACCAACTCTTTGTGAGTAAAGAAGAACGGGGATTATTGTCTTCACCTTTGCCAGTGGAGAAACTGAGGCTCAGACTTTTTAGGGAGGCAGTAAACTCAAGACTTCTAAATCCAAGGCCATGGGACTTTCTCCTTAAAATCTTTCCTCTGCACATAGTTGGGCCTGCATAAGCGTTTCCTTATTTTATGAAGGAATAAAGAAAGGATGAATGCTCATTTCCATCTCATCTAGACTCTGAGGCTACTGATGAGGTGCAGAACCCAGGCATATTCCCGAGTCCAGCATTCTCCATTCCCCCAAGGTTCCATGGACCTCCTGGGGTTTGGTCCTCACTCTGCTGGCTCAGTGTGGGAACTGCACAGCTTCCTCCCTCTTCCTCCCATCCCTCTTCCTGGCCTGCACTCCAGAGGTTCCTCCAACTGCACAGAAGACAAATGAGCCTTGTTCCCCTCAGCACTGGAGTCAAACAACTAATATGGCCCTGAAAATGTATTACAGAAGTGACAATAAAAGAATTAAAACTCTGCCCCTAAGAGTGACTAGCATATACAACTTAGGAGTGAGATGGGGAAATAGGAACCAAGAGGTAGAGCTTGGAAAAAGTTACCTGGGATAGTAGATACCTTGAGCTCCACGAGGAGACAGTGTAGAAGACATGGTTCTTCTCATTTCTGATTTTCCCTTTCATAGTTCATAACTAGAAGGTAAATGGTATTTGTTTCCAGGACCAGTGATTCTTCTTTAGACTACATATGTAACTCAAATCTGAAGGTCATGCAAATAAAGCTTCGTTATTTCCACAACAGTAAAAACAAGAGTGATCAAGACACTGCTGGTAAGAGATGCAGAAGGCTCTGCCGCTGATGAGCGAAGGCTGTGTGCCAGGAACGAGGTTGAGGAATGAGGAACATCTGGCCATCTACACTATGCATCTAAAAGTGGCAGCTGGTTTTGCTCAGTGGGTAGAGTGTTGTCCTGAGGACTGAAAGGTCCCAGATTCAATTCCAGTCAAGGGCATATGCCTGGGTTGCAGGCTTGATCCCCAATAGGGGGCCTGCAGAAGGCAGCTAATCAATGATTCTCTCTCATCATTGATGTTTCTCTCTCTCTCTCCTCTCCCTTCCTCTCTGAAATCAATAAAAATATGTATTTAAAATATATATATAATAAAAAAATTAAAAATGAAGGTGGCAGCTGAGAGTACCCACCTCTTGCTGGCCTCCAAAGCCCTGGGCTCAGAGCAAATTCTCAGGAAGGACATTTGGACCGGGACCGAGTGAGATTGAGTGAAATGTTCATGTGATCCCTTTTATTGAGCCAGTATAGTGCAGTCTAATGCGGTATGGTGGGAAAACTTACAAATCAGGAATAAGGTTGACTGAGAAAAATCATACTGCCTTAGTCAATAATTTAATATCCTATGTCTCATAGTCATCACCTGGAAATTGATGGCAGGAATTTTTCATACACTCTCCACTAGTGAAACCACGTATGAAAAAAAGGGGGGAGTTGAGAGCTATAAAAGGAAGGAAAAGTTGATGTTACATTAATAACACTAGAGCAATCATTATCTTTGGCAAAATGAGTGGACAAGCTTGCATTTGGACCCTATCTCGATGACATGACAATTATGACCTTGAGCAAGCTTTATAGCCTCAGATTTTTGCTTCTTTAAAATGGGGAAAATAATAGTATTGCTGGCAGGTTCTTGTGAGTTTTAAAATCCACTAGTGTTATCATCTCTTCCAAATTTATATCCCTAGGTCATATTTCTTCCCTGGGCTCCAGATTACAATATTCAGGTTTCAAGTTGACATCTTCATTTGAATACCAAACAGACAACTCAGAGTCAAAAATCTCCAAAAGATAACCTGTGACCCCTAAACTCTATAAATATACATCAAGCAATAATCTTTCATTTTCTTCCTCATCTCGGTTGCAAGCATCATGGTTCATCCAGGTGCTTAAGTCAAAATGTCAGTCATCCTTGTCTTTGCCTCCCACATAAAGCCACCTGCTTCGGGCTCTACGCAGCTCTGAAATGCATCCTGAAACTAGGCCATGGCTGCCGTGCCTCCCAAATGCCAGCCCCATTCCCAGGAAGATCCAGGAAACTGCCTTTGGAATTGATACCCTGATTATCACTATTTCCATGCCAGCCTCACAGAACCAAGCAGTTACAGTTCGTCAAGTATCAATATGTTCCCTTCCATTTCTAAGCCTCCATTTAGTAATGTTGGGGTCACCGCTAGGCGATCTCTTTTCCATGCAGTGACTCAGGGATCAGGCGACTGCTTCTGGTTATACCTATAAACACGAGACCTCCAGGGCACTACAGAGGAGATGGAAGGATCAGCACAGACTTGAGTACACTCTGAACCAAAGAGCTGCTCTTGCAAGCATCCCACCTGTTAGAACACAGGTGCTGATCTATTCCCAGTGCACGGCTTTTAGGGGAGGGTAAGTCAAGGACAACAGTGAAGTCTGCTGCAGCCATGGACTTTACATGAACCAGAAATAAACTCGTATTGACTGAAGGCGCTGACAACAGCACAGTCTGCTTTATCCTGACCACAGTCCATCCTCCACACAGCAGGCGAGTGACACTCAGAAACATAAATTACTTCATAGCCCTTCTTATTGGAAAGGCCCCCTTAGCTCCCAATTAAAATAAGAGCATAGTCCTAGCATGACCCACAAAGTTCCCATGGTCCGACCTGCTTTGCTCGCTCAGAACGCCTCCCTCCTCCTCCTGGTTCTCTAAAACAGCCACCGGCCTTCCTGCTGCTTCCTGAACATCCCAACATGGTTCCTAGCTGAGAGACTGTGCACGTTTTTCCTCTAGAAATGTTGTCCCTGGAAGCATTCTGCACCGGCGTGCCTACTGCCTCCAGAGGGAACTGTGCCCGTGCTCCAAGCAGGCTCCCCAAATCCCCACCATCGCAGTCTCCTGTTTCGTTTATAAATAGTGTAACGACTATATGAACTTATCCAACTTATTTTATATAATTGCTAACATTTTTATAAATGTGAGTTTGTCTCCCCTCACTAGAATATATGCCGTGTCAGGGCAGAATTGTGTGACCCATTTTCAGCAGTACCCCGAGCCCTTATTAAAATGCCTGCCACAGAGCGGGCACTCTGTAGAAGCTAGTGATTATGACTCTTATTATAGCAAATAATGCGCATACACACGCCTATCTCTATAGCTAAATTCCGCCAGGAGCATCTGTCAGTGCAGGCAGGTGGCTGGCGTGGATCTGGAAGAATCCCAATGGGAGCTCGTACGGAGCTATCCCTCACCTGAAATTCAGAGAAGGTTCAGCTGATAAGTATAAGACTGACTTCTGTCTCGTTTTCACTTAAGAATCTGGGCAGCTGATCATTTGTCATGATTGGTTGAAAGATGTTACTTTGCCCCCTTTATTTGACTATTTCCATCACCATTTACCTTTTATCCCCCATACCCTCCTTCCACCTCAACCCATCCCCTGCCCCCGCCGTCACCACACTGCTGTCATGTCACTTATAGAAATAGTTTATGAAGGTGATACACCCAGCGATGGTACAGTTAGAGGAGAGCAAGCAGGCTGTACGGGAGGGCTGGCGGCAGCCTGCATTGCCAGCCTACCAACCACACCTCTTTCTTTTTATATTGTATTTGTTGACTTGAGGGGGCATGGGGAAGGGTGGGAGGGACAGAGAGAGATCGATCTGTTGTTCCACTTATTCCACACTTAGTGGTTGGTTCTAGCATGTACCCTGGCTGGGATGGAAGCCGGAACCTTCGCATATCCAGATGACACTGTACCCAGTGAGCCACCGGCCAGGGCACAACTCCATTTTAAGGCCAAGACTTTCATGGGGAAGGAATTTGACATATTAGTAACAAAAAATTATCCACTAAGCTGATCATCAGGGAACTAAACAAAGAATGATACTTTAATATCCAATTATAAAGAATTGTTAGTTACAAGATATAATATTATGCAGCATTAACATTATCGTTAGAGATTGTAAACACATGAGACAATACATGCCTCTAAGTGTTAGGTAGTAATAATTAAGAGGGAAGGACTGAGCTGTTTAGTCCACAGAACCTGGGGCCAAGGACAGGAGGGGTGGTTCTGGGCGTCCCCATTCTTACAGTTGCCAAAGGAAAGGGAGCCGAGAATAGACCGGAGCCCAGCTACACGGAGCACAAGTCTGAACTGCAGAAGCATCCCTTCTGGTTGCCCTGGTTACAGGCCTCCTTCTCCTGGTACTGATGTTATAAATTGGCCAAGCCCCATGCAAATGAAGCCGCAGCTACCAGGGAGGAACAGAGCTGCTCTAGCAGGCTCTCCCTGGGCAGGTCTGGGGAGAATGGGGAAGGGCTTACACAGGAGACAAAGGTGACAGAATAAGAAGCTTGCACAACCATCCTTCCTGAGGCCCCGGGCGTCACTGGGCAGTCGGCGCCTTGCACAAGGAGAGGAAACCTCAGCTCCAGTGTGGTACTGCTCAGCCCCCTCGAGGGTGTGGGGCCAGCACAGGTAAAAGGTGAGGAACTGAGATTCCATGATTTTAAAAAGAAACAGAAAAGACAAATGATAAATGCACATTCTTACTATAACCATACATATTTAATACATATGTTATGTAATATGGGGATATATAATAAATAGATACTAAAGTTAATAATTTCTTTAAGGAATGAAATTATTGCTGAATTTTTTTCTTTAGAATTCAATACAGTTTTAAAATTTTCTTATTAAGGCATAGTTGGCCCCCATGTTCATACAGCATTATTTGTAACTAGAGGCCCAGAGAATGACATTCGTACACTGGGGTGTTGGGGGGTCACTCATCCCGACCTGCACCCTCTTTTTTAAAAAAATATATTTTATTGATTTTTTTTACAGGGAGGAAGGGAGAGGGATAGAGAGTTAGAAACATCGAAGGGAGAGAAACATCGACCAGCTGCTTCCTGCACACCCCCTACTGGGAATGTGCCCGCAACCAAGGTACATGCCCTTGACCGGAATCAAACCTGGGACCTTTCAGTCCGCAGGCCGACGCTCTATCCACTAAGCCAAACCAGTTAGGGTCCGACCTGCACCCTCTTGATGTTTGGGACTCCTCAGGGGATGTCTATCTGCCAGCTTAGGCCCACTCTTCACAGGCAGGGATCCCTTGAGGGGTCCTTAGCGCTGCCAAGAAGGCAAGAGAGACTCCAGCCACCGCCACTATGCTCACCAGCCATGAGCCCAGCTTCTGGCTGAGCGGTGCTCCCCCTGTGGGAGTTCACTGACCACCAGGGGGCAGCTCTTGTGTTGAGTGTCTGCCCCCTGGTGGTCAGTGCATCACAGTGACCGGTTGCTTGGCTGTTTGGTCGATTTGCATATTAGGGTTTCATTATATAGGATAGTTAAAATATGGAAGCAACCTAGGTATCCATCAATAGGTAAATGGATTTTTAAAAATATATGAATACAATGGAATATTATGCAGCATTAAAAATGAATGAAATCTTACCATTTGTGACAGCATGGATGGACCTAGAGGGTATTGGGCTAAATAAGTCAGATGAGAAAGACAAAGACAGTATGATTTCCTACACATGTAATCTAAAGAAAAAACCAAACCAAACTAACATAACCAGACTGAGAAACAGAAGAAACTGGCAATTGCCGGAGAGAAGGGGCCGGGGCACGAGTGAAGAGGTGAAGGGGATAAGATGTACTAACTTCCAGTTACAAGACAGAATGTGATGCATCTAAACACTTTGCACAGTGAGCGTGACTTGCTTTTACAATGAGAAAAACTAACTACTTGCAGTGAGTCCTGCTTTGCGCAGGAAGGTGTGGTCCTGGCTGAGAAGCCCAGGGCGTGGTCTGCGACCAGCTGAAGGCAGCCCCCCGCCCCTCCGGCTCCAGCCCACTCTGCTGCGGACAGAGGCAGCCGGCCTTCTCGCAGCGGCCTTTCCCTAACCCACAGGCTTAACGAGGCTCGGAATAAACACACGAGAGACAGAGTCGATGCGATGAGCGCCTGGAGTGTATATTTTTAAAAAATGTATTTTTTAATTGATCTCAGAGAGGAAGGAATAGAGGCAGAGAGAGAAACATCAACGATGAGAATCACGGATCGGCTGCCTCCTGCGCGCCCCACACTGGGGATAGGGTCCACAGCCAGGCACGTGCCCTTGACTGGAATCAAACCCACGACCTTCAGTCCAATGCTCACTCCACTGAGCCAAACCAGCCAGGCCGAGTGTATCTTTCCAATCCTCGTCATCTGTACAGACCGCAGCACGCACAGCCAGCCCAGGCCTTTCTGATCAGAACAGCTGCACCTACAGGGCAAAGGTCAAGATGTGTCTGACTCCTCCTCCAAGGTCACAAGCCTTGGGGGTGACTGTGCCACGGTGGCCACCCTTCCTGGACCCCAGTCCTTCAGCAAAGGCTGCTGCCCCGCGGGACACGGTCGGACCTGCGCGTGCACTGGTGGGCTGCATGAGCAGAGTCCACATGTGGAGACACAGCCACAGCGACTTCCTTGCCACGTCTTGCCGGACTCGACAGATCTGATCATCATTAGGGAACATTTCAAGACCAAACACACACTTAACCACTATAAACTGGATTTGAGATCTCAGAGTCCCGTTAATATCTTGGCTTATTAACCGACTTCCTGTGAGGTCAGAGCACACTGTCATTGTGTCCGCTGTGTACCAGGCTGACAGGCCGAGACCATGAGGTGTGGAGAAATGTGCACCCCATTCTCCCACGCTCAGCTGTGCTTGTCTTGTTTTATCGTAAATTATTAACAGGTAACTTTCAAGCTGTTTTTAAAACTCAGTATTACCATGATCTCAAAATGGGCAAGTACTAATTAGAATACATGATATTCACTGAAATCAAATAGGAACTGAGCGCGCAGGCAAACCAGCTGGTTCCGAAAGCCCTGCTCTGCCCGGCTGCCTCGCGCACAGGAGCCGGAGCCTCGCTGGCCCAGGCCTCAGCGAGACGAGCAGAGAGACAGAGTGTTCGTCAGCATCGAGCAACTGGACAGGTTGTCATCTGCTCTCACTACACGAGGAAGAAACTTCTGTCTTGTGTGCCTTTTATCTCATTTAACTTTTTAGAAATTCATGTTTTTGTGCTTCTGAACGTGGTGGAAAGTGAATCAAGTCGTCCTTTACTCTGGACAGCGGGGAGGCTCTGTGGGGCGAGAAGGGGCTGCGGGGCAACAGGCACAGCGGGCCCAGGCCCACGGTCAGGCTGGGGAGGGAGCTACAGGCACGGAACCTCCACTTCTCTCTGCCTCCACAAGACCGTCTCAGTACTTGCGGAGGCAGCGAGAGGAGCTGTGAGAGGCGGGAGTCCCCCGACACCAAGCGTGGTGACCGTGAAACAGAAGGGCCTGGAGCTGTGACCCTGAGGGTGGGAGCCTGCTGCCGGGGAGCCAGTTCTAGGCGTCAGCTACAGCCTGCAGCCAGCCCTGACGCCTCATTGCTAACCCGGAGCCAGGAGAGAGTGTCTTGGGACAGCCACCCCTGAGGATCAGGGGCCACGACGGGGTGGGGGGACCGCACAGCAACACAGCAACTCCTCACAGGCTCCCTCTGCTCCTGCCCCTGGAGGGTGGACATCCAGAGCTGCCTCAGCATCAGTTCTGCCCCATCCTACTGCTCACAGCCGGCCAGGGCCCCAGGTTCTGGGGGAAGCACTACACAAGGACAGGAGCCTTGAGGGCTGTGATGCACTGAGGCCAGAATGCAGCTCCTCACAGCCCGATCCCTCCTACGGCTGTTTCGAGGATCAACTGTCTTCGTGAATCTATAGAACTTGCTGGGCCCCGCGTGGCCTGCTCCTCTTGAGAGGCAGGACAGACGGCTGGGGTCCCACCGCTCACTCGCAATGTGACCTGGGACAAGCCAGCGAGCCTTGGAGTCCTCACTTGTAAGACGTGGATGATGGCAGCACTGGCCTCTAGAATCGCTTCGGGAATCAGGGAATGGCGACTGCAGAGGGTTTATGACACTAACAGCACTAAAGCTACACACTAGTGCTTCCCCTTTCACTTCATGCACCGAAAATACATGTTATTTAGTCCTAAGCAAAGCCAACTCCAATCTCCAGTCCCTCCACCAGCGCTAGTTCTTCCCGCAGAGCGCAGTGACCTCCACAGAAGCCCTATCGTCTGCCCAGGAGCTGAATGTCGGTCAAGGTCACCGAGCAGCCAGTGTCGCTCCTGCCCTCTGCTGCCTGGTGCTCCCTGCCCGACAGCCCAGTCTGATGGGACCCACCACTGGCTTCCCTGCAACCCCGGTGGGCCCTTCCAGGAACTGAATGCTTCTGTCCACAGACGACCTGCAGCCTCGCCCGCCAGGGCCCCCACGCCCTCGCTGAGAAGTAGCACACTGTGCGCCTGCGTCTCAGGAAGCCCCCGAGTTTCCTGACTGGTCACCGCACACAAACAACTTGGTGACCAGAGAGACCGTCCTGCTGGGGAAGGTGACCAGTGTGACAGCTAGGGCTGGAGAAACACATCGGTGAAGGCACAGGGTGTGTCTTTGAAGCAAGAACACTGATCTGCATGATGTACATGTAATAGTTTTCCTTTGCGAGGGAGACCCGTTTTACGGTGGGGGGAGGGGGATGTATTTTCCACCTGTTCTATGTCTGTGACCTGCAGCCCCAGGCATCAATCCCAGCTAATCAGTGGTGACATGTTAAACTTCACACAGCAAGGTCTTCCACTCCCAGGGCAGCCTGCCCTGCCAGGTGAAGACTGGCCCCACAGCCGGCTCCTGGGGACCTGTCCTCCTCCCAGGCACCCCCCCGCCCCCCGCCTCCAGCCCTTAGGCCCCAGCCTGCTCAACGGGACCCAGGATGGGAACCCGTCCTGGTGCTGGGCACCCACCAGCAGCCAGCATACGTTGGTCAGCAGCCCTGCAGCTCACTCACCTCCTAGGAGGTGACGCCACAACAGGGAGAGGGAGCTTGGCCATGCCTGTCTGGCTCAAGTTAGTTCAGCCAAAATGAGAAACATGGAAAGTATTGCTCTCCAACTGTTTTTGCCATATACAGATGGAGATTTATGTGATTCAACGTTAGTAAACGCCTGCATGTGGTCAGCGTGGAGTAGATTTCAGGTGGTATTATTATTATTATTAATTGCATTATTTGAGCAAATCAGCTGTAAATGGACACAGTACCACCTATTTCCCAGGTTTGGGGGAGAATTTTAGGAAATTATAGGAGATAATGTGCTTAGCACTCTGCCTGACACGCCAGCCACTCTGTCAATTTGGGGTGTTCCCCATTTGGGGCTTGCTGCCTGGAAAACGGGATCAGCAGCCCTCAGAAGCCCCCTGACCTCCCCCACGAGCACCAGGAGGTGTGAGCTATGCCTGTACGTCCACGGTGGTGGCCATCCATGGCTGCAGCAATGGGAGGCCTTGGTGAAACCCGGGGGCAGGGAAAGATGCGTTTCGTGGGTCCCAGACCGCAGCAGGTCCACCAAAGCCCACCCGCGGCAGCGAGGCTCCCAGTGAGAGGCAAGCGGAGGCCCCGAGGCAACATGGCCCACTCGCACCCGCAAGACGTGGCTCCCGCCCAGTGACAACCTGAAGTTCAAGCTTCTGACTGTGGAACCCGTAATGAATTCTTGGCCAGCTCTTTAAACGATAAAGAGACTCTGAGCGCAGCTCCGCAAATACGAAGGCACTTTGCCTACCTATTCCCACTCTTCTCTCAAGGGGGCCGGGGGCCGAGGGCTCAGTTCTCACGGGCACTCGAGAAGCTGGGCGCGGGCTGCTGGTCACAGACCTAGGGAAGGCCGCTTCAGACACTAAGGGTTTTCTCTTCAGTGCTGTGGGCCTCAACCCCAAACCAAAGGGAGCAGCTCACAGCCCAGGCCTGCAGGCAGGAATTGACTCCCGTTCTTTCCAGAATCTGATCATCCATCAAACACAGTCACTGAGCCTTCCCAGGCAGGGGCCGTGCTGGGGCTGGGATGCCCACAGCAGGTAGAGGGGAAGCACACAAGCTCGCCGCCACATGGTGGGACGCTGGCAAGGGCAGGCACAGAAACAACAGCCAGGGCCCAGGAGGCAGGCTTCAATGTCACAGAAGGAAAGAAAACCTTCAATCCACATGGCCACAGTCCACCTGCCCACCAGACACTCCCCTGTCCCCCTGCCCCCCACGCCCCTCCCACACTCCTCCCGCTCCCCTGCTCCCTCCTGCTCCCCATGCTCTCCCCTAGGAGTCCCACTCAGCAGCTCACTGCAGGGAACACAGGCAATGCCTAGGCCAGGGACGCACGCTCAGCCACTTGCAATGTGGTGTGTTCCTCTCCAACATGTTGAAAGCACTTGAAAGCCTTTCCAAATATCTCGCACATCTGCTGAGCGAGCCAAACGCCCCACTCGCTCCACCCACACTCTGCCGCCAGCCAGCGCGTGAAGCGCTGCTCAGTTCCATGTGCAACTTGGCGGTGCAGGACGCGGCCGGGCAGCGGGACTGTGCCCAAACGCCCTGCGTGCTAACTGGACTCGGCGTAATTACTTCTCCCGGTGACCTCTGACTCTGCACTGTTCTGAAGGGACTCATCCTCGGGGCCTTCCAAGCAGTCTGTTTCCTGGGTCTAAATGAGATTTCGGAGAAGGTAACTTCTAATAACAGTCCCTAGTGCACACTTTAATATAACCTTCCTCTGTCACAGCGATTTGCTGGGAAAGTCCTGCTGAACTAGAATCCTCCTGGGTGACCACGAGCTACCTGAGTCCAGACCCGCCTCCAGGGCTTCCTCCTCCCCAGCTGAGCCCTGGACGCGTCCACACCCCAGGAGCGAGTGGGATGGCTGCTTGCTCCCTTCCTGCTGACCCAGGTAAATGGTGCCCAGCTCTGCCAAGGCAGACGGGAGGGAGTGGGAGGGTTGGGAAGTGCAGGAGTCAGGACGGGGCGGGGGGAGGCCTGTGGGGGGAGGCGTGCCTGTATGTACAGGTGAGTCCCCAGGTGCCCAACATGCATTAGCTCCCTGCCTAGCAGGCTGAGCCAGGAGACAGCGAGGCCGCCCCCTCGAACACAGGACCTCTGAAAACCCCACGGGAGGCAGGGGCCCGCAGTGCCGGTCCCTGTCAGCGAGGAGCCAGCGGCTGCCTGCAGCCCGACCAGTGCCTCTGGGCTCCTGCCCCAAGCTCTGAGGTCGGGTCCTTGAAAGAAAGGACGCTTTGGCCAACTGCCCGATGGTGCCATCACGTTCCCAGCCACACATCCTCTTTGAAGAGGAGTCTCGGGATGGAATTTCTTTGCGCGGCTGAGAGGGAGGGCACCCGAGGCCTCTGCCTCCCCTCGGCAGGCTCCTCATATCGAGGCCTGATGCTGCATTTCCCGCTGTAGGAAGCAAGAGACTTGGCTGAAAAGTTGTCAGGAGGACATTCTGAGAAAGGGGAAGCGTGTGGAAGGCTGCCTGCCCTGTTTATCGGAATTCCGACGTAGGGGAGACTTAGGGGAGTGCCGAGGGCGGCGCCCCTGATTACTCCCTGACCTTTCCGACAGGCTGTGCGGTGCAGATCCCGGTGTTTACTGGAGTCCTTATGCTTAATCCCCGGATGCCCTGCCTGGAGGGCAATGCACACACGTGTGTCCTCCTGAGATCACTCACCCCACTGATTGCAGCTAAAGACACAAATTCCAATGAAGGCTAACGAGGCAGGCGATCGAGCCCCTTAGCCCTCTCCCCACAGTGCAGCTGTCAGAGTACTCTGTTCACCCCCGTTCAGGGGCTGCTGTCAGCCCGGCACCCCGCCTTTGACCCGCACCCCGCCGCCTGCTCACAGAGCTTCCCAGGTGCCAGGCCAGTGTCCCATGGCCGTCCCAGTGCATCTCATGGAGCAAACTCTAAGTGACAGCCCCGCAGACATCACCAGCATGGGTCTTCCTTACAGTGCCATCGGTCATCACGGAAATGAGCCCACGGGCGTTCGCGGGAGGATGTGGCACCCGCAGTTCGGCCAGCACCTCTGCGCCGCTGGAACCGTGGAGCTCAGGACTGACTGCCTGCCACCCGCTGGCAGAGCATCGCTCTGCATTTCGGGTTAATGGGTGTCACTGCGGGCAGGGGAAGGGTCCTCTCACGCTCACACACCCAGCGCTGCCTCTCCGCTCCCCTGGGTACCCTCACGTGGTCTGCACCGCGCGGGGAGTCCCTTCACCTCTTTGGCGGCCGGTGAGGACACAGGCACCGTCCCAGGGAGACGCGCTTGGACTGGATCCCAGGCCCGTCACAGAGGAGCCAGGAGAAGCTGGGCCTGCGGAGGCCCCATCGAGCTCCCCCTCAAGTCTGACGCCATTCATTACAGCTTCTGAGGTCACGCGTCACTCTGCTCTCAGGAAAACCCCCAGCTGGGTGCCATCGTGACGATCCTTATCATCAAGCTGAGAACCTGGGCTCAGATGTCAAACTATCCGATCAGGGTCACATCACGTCGCCAGGAAACGGGGCCTGGTGCCGGCCTCCAAATCGCTGTGCAACCCCAGGAGGTGGGAGTTCATCCGCCAGCCCCTGGGCTTAGACCCTCTGTTGCTCTAGCCCAGCGGTTCCCAACCTGGGGTCGAACGACCCTTTCACAGGGCTCGCCTAAATGCATCCTGCACATCAGATACTTTCATTATGACTCATAACAGTAGCAAAATTACAGTTATGAAGTAGCAACGAAAATAATTTTATGGTTGGGGGTCACCACAATATGTGGAGCTGCATTAAAGGGTCGCGGCCTGAGGAAGGTTGAGAACCACTGCTCTAGCCCAACCAAGTGCTAACGGGGGCCCTAAGCTATGGCTCTCAGATTCCTTTGATTTTGTAAAACTTGTGAAAGTGAGAAACTAAACTGAAATCAATTAAGCCCAATGTTCCGTTCAAAGTCCCTCTAGCCGCACCTTCTCTTACATGGGCTGCTGCTGGCACAGCTACCAAGAATCTGGGAGCTGCGTTTCCTCTGTTGGGTTTGGGTTTAGTGGGACCCGTTTCTTTGGTCCAATGTCACGTCTGTGCATACTCAACTTA
>PVJC01025451.1:0-24732 GCA_004026665.1 Murina feae | reverse complement strand
CAGCGGTCTGGTATTTACTCTTTCCAGAGTTTCTGGAAAAACTGACATGTGGAATTTCCCAGCAAAAAAGGAAACTCTTTCCCCAAACACACTTGGCATAGACCTTCCTTCCAAGAATGTTGTTGTTTTTTTAAATCCTCACCAGAGGACATGAAGGGAGGGAGGGAGGGAGGGAGGGAGGGAAGGAAGGAGGGAGGGAGGGAGAAAGAGAGAGAGAAAGAGAGAGAGAGAGAGAGAGAGAACCAGCAACCCAGGTAGGTGCCTTTACCAGGAATGAACCGGCATCCTTTTGGTGGGCAGGACGACACCCAACCAACTAAGCAACACTGGAACCAGGCTCCTAGAACTTTTAAACAGCTTTTTAACTATTTCATTATTAAATACTAGAGGCCCAATGCATATAATGGATGATTCAATGATTAACAGACATTTGAGTAAACCCTTTAACATGAGCAATAAAGATAATAAAATAAACAAGAAAATTTGAACCTGGAAGAAATATTGTTCTCTCACAGAAAAAAACAAACACACACACAAAAAACTTCCATCCCCTTTACCCAAAAAATGGTTTAAAAAAATAAAATTCTCATGCAACTTTGAAGTATATGAAATAATTGCATATACAAAAAAATTAAAAAATACTATTAAAAATAAGAGTAAGTGCCCTTGGAATTTTAAAATATGATGGTTAAAATGTAAACAAAATCCAACAGAATGATTACATAAAACAAATAAATCTCCTAAAAAGTATAATAGAAAGCAACTATGAGAAATAAAAATATAAAAACTGTGGTGACTATGAGATTCAAAATCAGAAGGATAGAACAGAAAACACAAATAAAAGGTAATCAGCAAATATAAGAAACTTTCCCAAAACTGAAGCCTGTCAGTCATCTGAATGAGTGGACCCATTGAGAGCTCAGTGACATGAATGAAATACCCTCAACATTAAGCACATCTTGTAAAACTTCAAAGCAAAATTACTATACTATAGAGGTTAGCCTACTATTATGGTAGTTTCCCATGAGAACTTAAAAATAGACTTGTTCTGAAAGAAAGAAAAATATGTAAACTGAAATGTACATTAGTAGCATATCAGACAATTTGGTAACAAATTATATCCTATATAATAAAAGGCTAACATGCAAATTGACTGAACAGCAGAACAACCAGTTGCTATGATGCGCACTGACCACTGGGTGCAGATGCTTAATGTGGGAGCTGCCCCTGGGAGTCAGTACGCTCCCACAGGGAGAGCACTGCTCAGCTAGAAGCTGGGCTCATGGCTGGTGAGTGCAGCCATGATGGTGGGAGCCTCTCCCACCTCCACCGCAGTGCTAAGGATGTCCGACTGCCAGCTTAGGCCCGCTCCTCATGGGAAGTGGGCCTAAGCCATCAGTCAGACATTCCTCAAGGGCTTCTGGACTGTGAGAGGGTGCAGACTGGGTTGAGAGACACCCTCCCCCCCACCATCTAATATATAATTATCACAGTAAACTTAAAATATATTCTTACTTAATCTTGGAGATGAAAAACTGAGAGTCAATTATATTATTAAATACTGTATTTAAAGTCACACAGTAAGTGATATAGTCAACAAGAAAGAAAAACTGTCTTCTTCCAATATTTGAGCTTTTACAACTATAGTAATAAATAGCTCACATTTCAAGAATTATAGGGAGGATTTTCCTTATGGCTGGGTAGACTTCTATTTTTTTATTTTATAAAGCAAAAATGTAGAGCTTGCTGACTCAGTGGTGAAGAGAGTCTTCTATAGCAATTCAGAGGTGCCTGTTCATTAAAGTCACATCTAAAAAGTAGTTGGTAAATGTCACCTGAAACATCAAAACTTCCAATTCCCAACCATTCTTCTTACACATGATGGATGAACACTGATAATAAAAAATAAAATAAAAAATGTGACCCTAGCCAGTTTTGTTCTGTGGTTAGATCATTGGCCTGCCTACTAAGGGTCTCAGGTTTGAATCTGGTCAAGGGCACATACCTTAGTCACAGGGTCAATCCCTGGCCTGGTTGGGGCATATGCAGGAGGCAACCAGTCATCCCGTCTCTCTCTCATCTATGTTTTTCTCTCACTCTCTCTCTCCCCAGCTCCCTTCTACTCTCTCTAAAAAGTCAATGGAAAAATATCCTCATGTGAGGCTTACCAAAAACAACAACAAAAGTGAATATATTTCTAGTAGATTTAAAAGACTGAGTATAAATCTAAAGATTTAAGTTAAAGGTAATTTTTTCATCTTTTTCTAGCTGAAGTTTATAATTTGCAGTAGAGAATGATTGGTTCATAAAGTAAAAAATTAGTTAAAATATACACATAATTAAAATAATTAATATTTAGTGGACACTTACTATGATTTAAGACTTCTCAATTATTCTTCTCAGTTATTATTATTACTAGAGGCCCGGTGCACAAAATTCATGCACAGGTAGGGTTCTTAGGCCTGGCTGGAGATCAGGGCCAGTTGGGGGTCTTCCTTCCTGTGGCTGCCAGCTGCTGGCTGGGACCTTCCTTCTCCTGGCGGCCAGCCAAAGCCTTCCTTCATTCTGCGCTGGCCCCTGGTGGTCAGTGAACGTCATAGCAAGTGGTCAAACTCCCAGTCCATGGAACTCCCAAGGGGACAATGTGCATATTAGCCTTTTATTATACAGGATTATTTTGTGGTAATACAATTACGTACATTTCATATGATATAGGGCAAGTTCTTAAAGGTAAGTGATTTATTTGCTAAAGAGGTAAGATCTGACCTTAGGACTCTACTATCAAAGCAAAATGCCTTTAAACATTTTGCTATTTTTATGTCAAAAAGTTTCACTTTACTACCACAGTGAAAACAAAGTTTGGTAATTGATTGCTGGGATATGATGGGATGTTCAATAATTACCTACACTAATAAAAGAGAAACTTGTAAATTGGTGTTACTCTGCTACACCCCAAGTCATGCCCACCAGCCAATCAGAGCAACTATATGCAAATTAACTCAACCAAGATGGCAGCAGGCAGCCACAGAGTTAGAGAAACAGGAGGCTTGGTTGCCCTGGCGGTGGAGGAAGCCAAGATTCCAGCCTGCCCTGGCCAGCTGAAGGCAACAAAGCTCAAGGCAACAATGTTTCAATTATACAAGATAAATAAATCCTAGATACCTGCTTCCAACCAGCCTTGCTGGGAGCTTGGGTCACTGGGGGCAGGCCAGCCTGCAAACAGCCATCAGCATCTCACTCAGAATGGCCACACACTCATGGGGTGAGGGTCCCCACTAGGGGGTTTGGCCAGTCTTGCAAATAGCCATCAGCCTTTCACCCAGGCTGGTTAAGCACCCCAGCGGGAACCCCACCCTGATCTGGGACACCCTTCAGTGCAAACCTGCTGGCCCCCACCCACATACCAGGCCTCCATACTATATAATAAAAGGGTACTATGCAAATTGACCCTAACAGCAGAATGACTGGGAATGACTGGTCACTATGACACACACTGACCACCAGGGGGCAGACGTTCAATGTAGGCGCTGCCCCCTGGTGGTCAGTGCACTCCCATAAGGGGAGCTCTGCTCAGCCTCAAGCTAGGCTGATGGCTGCCAGGACAGCAGTGGTGGTGGGAGCCTCTCCTGCCTCCTCAGCAGAGCTAAGAATGTCTGCAGCTTAGGCCTGCTCCCCACTGACAAGTAGACATCCCCTGAGGGCTCCCAGACTGCCAGAGGGATGTCTGACTGCCAGCTTAGGCCTGATCCCTCAGGGAGTGGGCCTAAGCCAGCAGATGGACATTTCCCAAAGGGTCTTAAACTGCAAGAGGGCACAAGCTGGGCTGAGGGAACCCCCCCCCCCGCCCTTGCTAGTGCACAAATTTTTGTGCATCGGGCCTCTAGTATGGTTATATATGTTGAGAATAAAGAATGAAGAGCAAAATTAGAAGCTTCTGCATGCTTTTTTTCCCCCTTTGAAAGTGTGTGCTGTTTCCCGTCACTTCTGAAGCATAGACTTGGAAAACTTTAGAAGACTTTTCAATTAAAGAAAAGCATTGCCATTCCACTTATGGGGTCACAATGCACTGTGAGGAAGAGAGGGCCAAAGCCAAAGCATGCTTGTCCTGCTGATGGAAAATGCTAGTAGGAGTGTTCGCAGACAGTAGAGGAGCAGAAAGCAAGCCTCATGGGTGGAAAGCAAGGGCTGATTGAGATGTCATTGTTTGTTTCCATCCAATGGATGGAAAGATGGTGAAAGAAGCCACCTTGGGACTATTATTGGGGTTACGGCTTATTTAAATCTCCCTACTTTAGGGATGGGAGGAAGCAGACATGCTCAGTGGTCAGGATATGGGCCAATCCTCCATGACTGGAGATGTTAGGTAAAGTTCAGAATTGCTAGATAACAAATGATGAACCCTATAAAAAAAACAAAGCCATAAACTTCCACCTCAACCTGTGAAGTCACATTTTGATATCCATGAGCAAAATTAATATTCAGATTGATATCAACACCAGCATCAAAAGTCAGGAAAAGGATTTAACCAGGTAAATGAAAAATAAAAGCAATCCGAAAGTGACGTAAAAATAAATTTGCCAAAAATGTCCAAGAGAAAATAATGTGAAATAGAATAAAAATGGTCAGAAAGAGAATATAAAGAAGAATCAATTATAATTACTGGAAATAAATGTAAAAGCTCTTTAAAGGAAGGGATAAAATTTGAGTACATAGGAAACATAATTTAAATCTATCATCAATATAGTGAAAAAAATCAAGATCTATATTTTTGTTTTTTTGATTATATAGCACATATAAACAGCATAGGGAAAGTGCATTTTGTAAATAAAACAAAATAAGCAGCAACAATCAAGGCCTTTATTCTTGCAGATAACTATTATTTTAACGGCCTCCCCCCCCCCCCAATTTTTGCTTCATTTCAATTCTTTATTAAACAAGAAAAAGGTTAATGACATGACTTATTGGAATTTGAAACTTTGTATGGGTAATTGACTGTCAAGATTTCTCTATAAACCTTTCTCCATTTGAAAACACTACATTTTATGACACATTATAGAAAAAAAATCTACATTAAAAAAAAAACAAAACTATTCCTCATGTCTAGACTTTTTTGTTCTCTCTATGCCAACATATTTTCTGGCTTCTATGAAGACAGGATCTTAATCAGAAATGGCAATGGAAGCAAGGAAAGTCTTTTGATAATGGTTATATTGTCGTTATTTTTCCACCTTTTTTTTTTTTCTGCTTTGTGAGTGCTAAACAATAGACCACAGTGAATTTGTCAGTGTATTTCTTGGAACACATGAAACTGCTGTTATTATCTATCCCTGAATTAAGTATGTTTTGTTTGCAATATAAAACATTTCAATTATAATACAAAGTCTATGGTACAACCTTGTAGCAGTAAACAAAGAACTGATTTGTGTCCTTTCTATGCTTATCATTTGTTGACTAATTAGTTTCTCTGTGAGTCAGCAAGTGACTCTTTAAATCCAAACCTCCTGAGAATACAAAGTTTAATTTTGAAGTGATTACAAATATCCTAGTAACATAATAATTGATAGTTGTATTTGTGATTCAGAAGTCTTCTAAACACCAACAAGTAACCTTTCTAAATTAATAAAGATGGTCAACATTATTTAGGAGGCCTTTGCATTATTACTTCCAGTTCATTGAGTTTTGGTGTGAAGCAGAATCAAATATTAAAACCTTCATTATTCTAAAACCATGGCCCTATATGCATCTGTGTGTGTGTGTGTGTGTGTGTGTTTGTAGGCATGTATAAGACACATACATGGATACACACACACTGTGTCTGTTCATGCTATAAATGCATACTGTCAGCCTGAACCTGAGCTATGTATGGTTGGACATGTGTTGCAATAATTCACTAAGTCATGGCAAAGAAGTTTATTTTTATGAGGGATACAGATGACACTGGGGAGAGAATGTAACCTCTGTAATAAGAGGGTCACACAGATTCTTTCACAAACATTAATGGGAGAATAATTCTTCCTGATATTTCAAGGGTTCACCTGGGTTATTACAATATTATTGACTATATTCTATGTGCTGTACTTTACATGACTATAATGTAACTACCAATTTGTATCTCTTAATCCCTTCACCCAGTCCCCCAATTGCCTTCCCCTCTGGCAACTATAAGTCTGTTCTCTGTATCTATAAGTCTGTGTCGATTTTTTTATTCTGTTCTTTAGATTCCACAGGTAAGTGAAATCATATGGTATTTGCCTTTTTCTTATTGACTTTTTCCACTTATCATAATGCTCTTCAGGTCCACTTATGTTGTTCAAAATGATGATTTCATTCTTTTTTATGGCCAAGTAATATTCCATTGTGCAAATGTACTATCACTTTTGTATCTACTCATCTGTTAACAGGAACTTGAGTTGCTTCCACAGCTTAGCTCTTGTAAATAATATTGAAATAAATATAGGGGTGCATATATTCTTTTGAATTAATGTTTTGGGTTTCTTCAGGTATATTCTCAGAAACGGAAATGCTGAGTCATAAGGCAGTTCCATTTTTAATTTTTAAGGACACCAGTCTGCATTTTCACTAACAGTTTACAAAGGTTTCCTTTTCTGTACATACTTGCTAAAACTTGTTATTTATTGATTTTTTTTATGACAGCCATTCTTACAGGTGTGAGGTGATAACGCATTGTAGCTGTAATTTGCATTTTTCTGATGATTAATAAGGTTTATCACCTTTTCATATGCCTATTGGACACTTGCATGTCCTCTTCAGAGAAGTGTCTATTTAGGTGCTCTGTCTGTTTTTTAACTAAATTTTTTGCTTTTTTTAGTGTTGAATTGTATGAATTCTATATAAATTTTGGATAGTAATCCCACATTGGATGTATTATTGGCAAATAACTTCTCTCATTCAGTAAGTTGCCTTTTGTTTGTTTGTTTTTGTATGTGTTTTTATGGTTTTCTTTGCAGTGCAAACACTTTTGATTTATGTGGTCCCATTCATTTATTTACTTTTTTGTTTCCCTTGCCTGAGGGGAGATATATCAGAAAAAATACTTCTAAGAGAAATGTCAGAGATTTTATTGCCTATTTTTTCCCTAGGAATGTTATGCTTAAAAGTCTAACATTTAAATCTTTAATCCTTTTTGAGTTTGTTCTTGTATATAGTGTAAGAAGGAAGTGACCATCCCATTTAAAATTTATTCTGTATCCTCTTCAATCCAATAATTCATATTCACTTTTTCAGCTTTAATTATGTCCCCTTAGCACTTATCCCATATAGGCTATATATTTTATTTATCTCTTCTTCTGTCTCCTCCCATAAAACTCATGATCTATGAAGGTAGAACTTTATTTGTGTTCTTTCATCATAAATGGTGCCTAGCACAGAGTATATGTTCAATAAATATTTTTAAATAAAAAATATTACCTACCTTACACTTAGCTAGAATGATGTTAATTTGATTCTTTAAGTGAATAAATATAGCTACATTGGGTAAATAAAAGCCATCAAATGCACAATACAGGTGAAAACAGCAATGATGCTAATTGTTATGGCTTTAAAAAATCAATGAAATCAGTATATTGTAATTTTAAATGATAATGTGGTTTTGAATATTTATTATTCAATTGTCCATACTTAGTCATTTTATTAGTATTATATTTGCATTCTTGAAAACATTAAAACTTATTAAAGTAAAATTTTATACTATATAAATTAGATTAATCACACTTACTATTTTAATTCACAGACTACCAATTTTTAATCTATCTAAATATTTTATTTATTTTCAAGCTTATGAAATTAATTTTATAGCTAAAGCCCAATGGGTAGTTTTTTATGTTTATTGTTCATATTATTACAGTTGTTCCTCTTTTTTCCCCCCATACCTCCCTCCTCCCAGTTCCCACGCCACCCTCTGCCCATATCTCCCCCACAGTCCTCATCCATACATATACTATTTTTGTCCAGTCTCTTCCCACACCCCCAATACCCCTTTCCCCCTGTTGAATTGTCAGTCCACTCCCTTTATATGCCCCTGACTCTATTCTATTCACCAGTTTATTCTGTTCATCAGATTTTTTTAATTCACTTGATTTTTAGGTTCACTTGTTGATAGATATGTATTTGTTGTTCATAATTTTTATCTTTACTTTTTCTTCTTCTTCCTTTTCTCAAAGGATACCTTTGAGCATTGCATATAATACTGGTTGGGTGGTGATGAACTCTTTTAGCTTTTTCTTGTCTGTGAAGCACTTTATCTGAATTCTGAATGATAGCTTTGCTGGGTAAAGTAATCTCGGTTGTAGGTTATTGCTATTCATCATTTTGAATATCTCTTGCCACTCCCTTCTGGCCTGCAAAGTTTCTGTTGAGAAATCACCTGACAGTCATATGGGTGCCCCATTGTAGGTAACTGACTGCTTTTCTCTTGCTGCTTTTAAGATTTTCTCTTTGTCTTTTGCCCTTGGCATTTTAATTATGATGTGTCTTGGTGTGGTCCTCTTTGGATCCTTTTGTTTGGGATTCTCTGTGCTTCCTGGACTTGTAAGTCCATTTCTTTCATCAGGTAGGGGAAGTTTTCTGTTACTATTTCTTCAAATAGGTTTTCAATATCTTGCTCCCTCTCTTCTTCTGGCACCCCTATAATTCTGATGTTGGTATGCTTGAAGTTGTTCCAGAGACTTCTTACACTATCTTCATATTTTTGGATTGTTTTTTCTTTTTGCTCTTCTGGCTGAGTGTTTTTTTGCTTCTTCATATTTCATATCTTTGATTTGATCTTTGTGATCCTCTAGTCTGCTGTTGGATCTCTGTATATTATTCTTTATTTCAATCAGCATATACTTAATTTCTAGCTGGTCCTTTTTCATATCCTTGAGGGTCTCACTAAATTTATTGGCAGTCTCTAGAATATTCTTGAAAAGCCTTATAAATGTGGTTTTGGACTCTATATCCAGTCATTTGCTTACCTCCATTTTTGTCATTTGTGATCTGTTTCTTTGTCTCCACATTTTGGCTGCTTCCCTGCATTGATAGAGTGGCTTTCTATGCTAGGTGTCCTATAGGACCCAGTGGCTCAGCCTCCTCAATTAACTGAGGTGGATACTCTTGGTGCACTGCTTTGTTGACTTTGTGCACAGTCTTATTGTAGCTAAGCCTTGATTGTTGTTGGTATCACTGAGAGGAATTGACCTCCTGGCCACTTGGCTGTGAGAATCAGCTGTGTCTATGGTGGGAGAATTTCTGTGCTGGAGACACCCTTATGGGGAAAGACTTGCTCCAGTGGGTCTTTGGTGCCCACTGAGTCTGCCCCCTGAGTGTGTCTCTTATGGGTCTGAGGAGTTGTAGACTGGGTGGTACCGCTCTGACCACTGGGTATACCGTTTTTTGGAACTCTAAGGAGGTGCTATCTTAGCTTCTGCCTGAGGCTATCAGCCTTTTATATACAAAAGTCTCTGTACGCAGCTTGGGTGGGGTGGGGTCTTGGGGAGTCTACAGGGTGGAGCAACCAGCTATGGCTTCTTCTCAGCCCTGCCCGAAGAGGCATCGGGTCTCAAGCTGCTCTGGAGTTCCTCCCGGTGCCAGAGGGTGCCAGACAGTCCAGCTACTCCACGTATGATTCTGAGCCCCCAGAAAGTTGCCTGGAACTGCAGTTCAGAGCCATCAGGAGCTTGTGCCTCCTTCCAGTATGGAATGCTGCCAGCCCTCTTCTCGCGCGCCTCCGTACCTCTGCACTTTATTTCTGCACCTCCTCTGAGTCTCAGTCTCTTTCTAGTTGTAGAATTTCCACTCAGCCAGCCTTCCTGTGGGTCTGGGTGGTGTTCGTTTTTTCTTTTTGTTGTGGTTTTGAAATGGTTGCGTGCGGAAGCAATTCCGGTGTTCACCTATGCCGCCATCTTGGTTTCTCTTCTGGGTAGTTCTTTTTTTTTCACTTTCCAATTAAAAAAGTGCTTTCTTGTTTGATCAAAATGTAGATGTATCCAGGTATTTGAATATGATCTGCCACTTGTGTTGTGTGGAAAAATATTACACAGAATATTCTCCCCTTCTCCCACCTCCACAATTTGAAAATAGAAAATTATTTCATTGTCATCTCAAGCCTGAGGATAAACAGGTAGTATTCTTATCTGCAAAGTCCAGCTACCTTGACCTTTCTGAGCTTTAACCTTTGGCTGCTCAATTCAGTATGATCATTGGGTTCTGCGTGGATGTCCCCATCTTATCCAGACAATTAACTGATATAATTGTAGTCTTTACTGAGATTGTTTTCTTTTTCACAGGGACCACTGTGTGGCACTGTTCTGGTTTAATGTATAAAAACTGTTCTTCCTTATGGTGTTTCATATTGTTTACAATCAGGAAGGTTAAATCCCTAATATTTCTTCTTGGTTGAAGATCTACATTAATCATTAAGTTATTTAAATACAAGCGATCCTCATCTATATAAACATAGTAGAACTGTAACTGAACAAATGTGAGCTTTATAAGAAGCCCAAGGACCACTTGATACATTTAAATGCTGAAAAATCCAGGGATCATTTTTAAAGAGACAAATCCAAGAAGTATGTATAGGTTTTCCAAACATCAATGTTTGTTTGTTTTACAAATTCCCTTTAATTAATTATCTTTTGTCTTTTGTGTAACAGGAAACAAATATTAGGCTATGTCATGTATGGAAATATAATTACATTTGATCTTAGCCAAAAGGCTGAAAAGCGATGGAAATATAATTAAATTTTACTTTGACATTATATAATATGAAAGTTACTTATTTTCTTTTCCTCTTTTAGTTTTACCTTTCTTACATGTAGAATGAAACCCCATTTTCTTTTTTTAATTTATCTTTATTGTTGAAAGCATTCCAGATGTTCCCTTTTTCCCCCAATTGATCCCCCAACCCACCCCCTATTTTCTGGCCTTCACCTCACTATTGTCTGTGTCCATCAGTGGAGCCCTACTTTCTTTTTCCTGTTCTCTTTTATTGCTACACTGAACACAATTGCAAATGAGGCTTAAGTAACATATTTATAGCACTTGGAAAAATCATATAAATGCAATAGAACATTCTGGTTAATTTGGGATTTACTATTTCTTCCAAGCAAGGAAACTATGAAAAATGGAATTATTGCATTAGGAAAACCATTCTTATATATTTGAGACAATCCAAACTTTATTCCAGATATACCCTCTTCCTATCTTCCACCCCAGAAAGCAATTCCAGTTTGTTAGATCCTGTGTGATTTTGAGGGTCTGTTAAATGAAAGGATTATCTAGTAATTGTTTAGCTTTGGAATCTCATCACAAGAACACAGACAGGACTATCCAGTCTGCATCCCCTTTATTAAAAGTAGTCATGTAAGCTTTGTGTTGATAACTTCAACATTTAATTCTGGTAAAAATGCTCTGCTAAAAATTGCTGGTAAAATGCTCCATTTATTGTTCGGTGTCATAATTTTACTAACAAGACAATCTCCACTTTTGGCACTTAAAGTGAATGTGCTTTCTGAAGAGTATCCCCCACTGAAAGGGTGAAAGGAAGAATAGAAGGTTTTCTTTTCTGAGACTAGATTAGAATTATACTCTCTCTTTCTACTTATAGGTGAGCTGGAAGCAGTGATTCTCTGTATTAAAGTTACACAATAACCCCAAAGCCAAGTTCATCCTGAACGCAAGGTGACATGCTCCAGTTGAACACAAAATCCTGGTGAGACTGAAAGTGAAAATACGCTTGTTCTCAAAGTGGCTGCCAGGGGTCATCGAGGAGTAGGACACAGTAAACAACCACAGAGTACAGCACTTCCTTGTAAAAAGGCACATTTTCTTACAGTTCTCAGGCTTTAAGTTATTTCCTTTTATTATGTACACAGAGAATCTTACAAAATTCCACAGACCAGTACTTCAGAGAAGCCAGCATTCGCAGAGCATGGCCGCCGCCGAGAGGGTGACCTCCAGCTCTTCATTACTGCTCAGTGTTGAGGTGTTGCTTGCTTTTGTGTGTTTGTTCGTTCTGGTGACTAATAAGGGCAGATATTGAGAAAGCCATAGAAATTATATTAATGTAATCTGCAATTTAATGCCTAAAAATGGAGCCATTATAAATAACTAGCTCACATGTAAAAATGTCAAATCTATATCAAAGATTGAAATCGTGATAACTTACAACCACTACAGTTATAACTTCGGAAACTCAAACCCTAACAAAATTTTTCCAGAAAATTCTTAGGTTCTCTCTCTATAATATTTCATAAGTCATTGAAATTAGGTGCACTCAGGTTCTTCAACCCTGACCATTGCTGGAGAACCTTGCGATGGCCCTGGGATGGGTTTCCACAAAGGGACTCCTGTCCTACCACACCAGTGATGTGGTCCGGGCTGAGCACTTCTCCCCTTGGGCCACCTTGAGCCCTCAGGATGCCACAGTTTCCAGTCATCTCTGTTAGATTCGACAGGACATGGTTCTTCCCCAGCTCTTTGTTTCTCTTTGTCTCTTGAACCAACACAATAATGGGTGTTCAACCATCTCCTTTAGCTCCTCCTCTAGCTGGACTTTCAGTTGGTAGCATTCTAAAATTACTCCAAAGATTCCTCCCCCCTCCCCCTGGTGTGCACTCCCTATATAACTCGTTCATTTGAGTGTAGGTAGAACCTGGAAATAGGACAAAATAGTCATTCCATGATTAGATTATTTTACATGGCAAAGATGAGAGGATTTTTGCAGAGGTAATTAAAGCCCAATTAATTTTTAGTTAATTAAAAGGGAGATTACACCCTAACCAGTTTGCCTCAGTGGATAGAGCATTGGCCTGCGGACTGAAAGGTCCCAGGTTCAATTCCGGGCAAGGGCATGTACCTTGGTTATGGGCACATCCCCAGTAGGAGATGTGTAGGAGGCAGCTGATAGATGTTTCTCTCTCATCGATGTTTCTAACTCTCTATCCTTCTCGATTCCAGTCAAGGGCGTGTGCCTTGGTTGCGGGCACATCCCCAGTAGGAGGTGTGCAGGAGGCAGCTGATCAATGTTTCTAACTTTTGATCCCTCTCTCTTCCTCTCTGTAAAAAAATCAATAAAATATATTTTTAGAAAATCAATAAAATATATTTTAAAAAATAAAAGGGAGAGTACCCTGAGTGGACCTGACTTAATCAGGCAACAATTTAAAAAATTCTAGAAATCAGAGATTCTCCTGGTGGCCTACAAGCATCTATGAATTCTACAGCTGCATAGAACAAGATCCCAAGTTTTAGATGAGACCCCAAACCTGATCCCAATTTACAAGACTGAGCAAAGAACTCATTGGAACTGTGATTGGACCTCTGGCCTAGAAAAACTATGGAATAATTAATGGATGTTGTTTAGGCTTCAAATTTGTGGAGATGTGTCTTGTAGCAATGGAAAACAAATACAGCCCTCCTCATTCACAACATCTTAAAAAGCCAATCAAAGGGTGATACCTTCTCAATTTCCCACTTCCCTACAAACTTCTTTTCAGGTACTTCACAAAAAATATTTTCCTTCTTTTCTTAGCCCAAATTAAAACATTAATGTTCAGCAACCATTATTGAGTATCGATTCATGTTAAGGGACCTCCAAAACCTCTGCTTCCCCCATGTACATTACCCCAACCCATACATGTATACACACACACACACACACAATCACAAAGTAGACTCAGCCTGGTGCACTCTGCACATATGGAAATGGAAACTGAGACTGTTTAATACAACTAAGTGATGAGTCTTACGTGCACTGAGGTCAACTGTTATAAGATGCTCACTCATGGCTTGTCACCCCTGGAAGCTGGGTCAGCCATTCTCATGACCTCGCCAGTCGCCAGGTATTTTCTGTCCTTCCTTATTATAAGTTTCCTCCTCAGCTGGACCTCACTTGGTAATTCTGGGTGAATGTTCCCCAATTTAGTTTTATTTCCAGTCTGGCCTAGGAGGAAGTGCAAGAAAGGAAGAAAGGTCTGCCTATGCTGCCACCATCTTTTATCTTCTCCCTCCTTCCTCCCCCAAGGATATTTTTTCCATTGATTTTTAGAAAGAAATTGAAGAGAAAGGAGAGAAAGAGAGAGAGAGAGAGAGAGAGAGAGAGAGAGAGAGAGAGAGAGAGAGAAACACTGATGTGAGAGAGAAACATCAATTGGTTGCCTCATGCACATGCCCCAACTGGTACTAAATCTGCAACCCAGTGAGCTCTAACCCAGGTCAACACTCTAACCAGCAAAAAACACTGGCTAGTGCTCCACTTGCCATTTTTATACTAGTGCCACACATGGGTAATTATAATTAACTTCTACTGATTTATTTGAAAAATAAGAAGGAATAATATTAATATCATATATCATATTAAAGTTAAAATTTTCACATGTGTAGAAATAGTAGTCATTAATGCTATGCATTTGTTTACCCCTCCCCAAATATTAAATGGAAGCTATTGCAATAACATTAAAGTGACATTTTATTTTAAATTGAATGTTGAATAAAAAAGAGGTTAGGTAACCATGCATTTTTTTTTACATAGTCTGGTAATAGATAGAGCTGAGATATCTCCATATTATGGCTCTACAGAAGAGAGAAAATGATATATAATTAATCCCATTTGGTAAATTGAAATTCAGCAAGTTCTAAAAAAAGCCCTCAGTGCTAATCAAAGCTCACGGTGCACTGATAAGCCTGAGGTGAGAATGAGTGAGAGAAGAGGGCATAGCTGAAATTAGCGAGAAAATAAGGGGCACAGTTATTAACGTCTTTCTCTCTCTTTGATGTGAGAGAGAAAAATATCCTTGGGGAGGGAGGAGGGAGAGGTTGGTGGCTGAACGGGCAGGACTTTCTTGCATTTCCTCTCAGGCCAGACTGGAAATAAAACTAAATTGGGGAACCTTCACCCAGAATTACTGAGTGAGGTCCAGCTGAGGAGGAGACTTAGAGCAACAGCAGTGATGCAAACTGATGGAGATAAGTTAATGGAAAGAAAGGGACACAAAGCAGAAGTGATTATGGTCCACAATTTCTCATTCCCCTGCACTGCTGATATTTTGGGCCCCATAATTCTTAGTTGTGGGGAGTTGCTTGTAATTAAGGGTGTTTAGAAATATCCCTGACTTCTATAGCAATTCCAATATCATCCTTCTCAAGTTGTGACAACTGTAAATAACTCCAGACATTGTCAAATGTTCCCTGCGGGTGGGGGTGGAATTGCTCTATTGTGAACACTGCTGTAGGTACGCAGTGTTGTTAACTCAGGTGAAGGTCAACATTGTGGGTGATAACACTTATTAATAAGACATTTCAGCACGGCCAGCATGGCTCAGTGACTGAGTGCCAACCTAGGAACCAGGAGGTTACAGCTTGATTCCCAGTCAGGGCACATGCCCAGGTTGCAGGCTCGATCCCCAGTGTGGGGCCTCATGCAGGAGGCAGCTGATCAATGATTCTTTCTCATCATTGATGTTTCTATCTCTCTATTTCTCCCTTTATCTCTGAAATCAATAAAAACATTTTTAAAAGGCATTTCATAATTATTATTTTGAAAATTTATTCATTCTTTATACAACAAATATTTGCTGAATGCCTACTATGTAGTAGGAGCTGTTTTAAGTGGTTGAGACTCATTAGTCAACAAAAATTCCTGCTCACAATAGAGTTAATGATTAAGTAACTCTTAAAGTACTAGTATATTAGATGCCAAGAGGTGCTAAGGTAAAAAAAAAAAAAAAGGCAAGATAAGGAGAATTAAGAGTGTGTTGGAGTGATAGAGGAGGGAGTTTGCAATTTCAAATATGCAAATGAGGGCTAAGATCTTAAACTAAGGCTAAGATTTGTTTTTAAGCAAAGAATTATATTTTTTCTTATAGAGCTGAATGGATTATGCATAATAGGGACACAATATATTTACTTCTTCATTAAGCAATTATGCATTAAATTGCAGTTGATTTTCCAGGCACTGAGCTGAAAGATAAAGATATGATAATGGTTACTTCCCTCATTGAATCTATATTTATGCGAGAGGGACCTCAATCAACACTCACAAAATAGATATAAATAGATTGAATAATTCTATAAAGAAAGGGTGAATGGCCCTGGCCATTGTGCCTCAGTTGGTTTGTGTGTTGTCCTGTACACCTGAAAGTGGTAGGTTCCATTCCTGGTCAGGGCACACATCTGGGCTGCAAGTTCCACCCTGGTTAGGGAACATAGGGGAGGCATCCAATGGATGTTTATCTCTCACACCCATGTGTTTTTCTCTCTCTCCCTCAAATCAATAGAAACATATCCTCAGGTGAGGTTTTAAAAATAAAGAAAAGAAAAGGCATATGGTATTGTAAGATGTACTGAACTAGTGAGTTAAGAAAGGTATGTGTAAGTTAATACTTCCATGAAGAAGTAAGCTTTTAGTTAAGTTTCCAATGGGGAGGAGGTACAGACAAACATTGTAAGCAGAAAGAAAAACATACACAAAAATCAGTGGTTACCGGAGCTCAGAGAATAAGGGGCACCATGGAACCATATGAGGAATAAGAGGTACATTTCAGCTGCATGATGTAGAGTGTAGTGTACATTCATCCCTTTACATGAGAAATGACATGATTAGATGTAGTACTTTATAACTCTTTTAAAAATTATTTATGTGTATATTGCATATTATGTGTATTTCTTCAAGATTTTGTTTTTATTACAAAATGTATTTTCTCTAATAATTTTATGAATTTAAACTGATAGTTTGCCAATTTCTAATGGATAATAACTGTATCCTACAAATTGGATTCAAAAGTTCTAGGCACAAAGATGTTGAAAAGGAAAAATAAAGGTGCACAGCTTTGCTGTGCCACAAAATCTGTTTTCTTTAATTCTACCTTATTCCATCTTTTCACACATAATCTTAGAAATACTTAAAAAGTGATAGAAGAGAAGTGGAGTAGGTCAGTGCTATGGAAGAGAGAGTCAATAATGACGTTATATATGAGGAATCAGCATATGAAAGTGTTGGCATTTAAAAATCTTCAGGGGGAAAAATGGACTGTTCTATAGATAAATGATGTTAAGATAATTGGCTATTTATTTGGGGGAAAAAAAAGCAATTCTGCCTTAAACCAAATGGAATAAATTAGAAGTTGACTAGCAATCTAAATGCAATACCATAAAAGGAAAAATATTATCTCTGCTATTACATCTCACAGAGCTGAGAAATGTGTTTTCCTCCAGAGAGGGAACTGCAGTGCTATGGGTTGTGGTGTCAGGGAACTTAATTGTTACTATAGCTTTTTGCATGGCTTAAATTATTTAGCATTATTTGCAGTGTTAAAACAATAAACTGTATTCACAGGGTCAGCAATGCTGCTTTGGGGAATTAATCCAATACAAATAATACAACTATCAATAATATGATCCTATAAAATACTAGAGGAAATTTTATAACTGTGGAAATATATAGGACTCCCTAATGCTGTTCATCTCAGTAGTGATAACCTAATAGCCAGATTTGAGTCAGTGAAAAAAGTATAATATTTTTCACTTGAAAACATCACAAGCAAAGTAAATAATAAAATGGCTGTGAAACTTAAGCAGAACTTCTTTGCTTTTATCACTTATTTGGGTCCGTTGGTGAATGGAGGGAACCGCTCCATCCCATGCTTTGGAGAGGCCATTTTCCTATACGCACTGGTTCATCACTAAGCCTCATGCAGAATTCTCACCATCATGTTTCTCCTTATCCTTTCCTGGTTTATTTTGGCCTCACACCTGTGTTGAATTTCTATATTTTAGAAGGTATATACTGTATATACCTTCTTTGTTTTACTCATTATGAGGAGCACATTTTCCACATAATAATTTTATTTTCAGAAAAAGGACAAAATTAATACGTATGTCTGTCTGTAGCTCTCTCTCTCTCTCTCTCTCTCTCTCTCTCTAGCCATTATTTCATACTGATACTTCTAATGCACATACAACACCCTTCTCTGATCCTTATTTATAGGTCTTTTTTTTAATAATAGTGAGAAACCTACCTGTCATTATACACTATGCTTTTCTTATTTGCTCATACCTAGAATATGCATAAAAAACTTCAAAACTGCTAACTCATATCTCTGCAATAAATAAACCTACCAACTGGAGTGAAATGTTTGTATATAGCTCTTTTCTATGTTTAGCCTTAGAGAGTAGAGTCAAAATATTATTTTCCAGGGTTATTAATATTGATTCTCCCCTGCCCCATCAATGAGTTACTCATTCACAGTAAAGTTAAGTTCATTTGTTTCTGTTTTTATTCCATTTCAGCCTCCAAACCCCATCTCTATTGACTTTATTTATTTATTTATTTACGTGACTGTCTAAACCATGCATATAGTTGTAAGAATCATAACTATATAAATAGATTTACTCAGAGTAGTGTCACTACCCCTCCTAGCTCCTATGATTCCATATAAACCTTTCTCTCATTATTTCCACCCAGTTTCTAAGCACACCTCTATAGACCCTTAGGAATCCCTTGATGTATGCATTTTATTTCATTAGTTTCTTATTTTTGCCTTCTATGTTTCTCTTTAAACCAATGAGAGGATGCATTTATTTTGTCATTTCTCCTTATTTCTTGCCTAAAACTTTTTAGCCTTAGCTTTCTTCGTGTAATAATATAAGCTGAAATCACCCCTTATGAGTTCATAGCGATTGTTTTCTCTTTGTTTTTACAGATACATGGTTCTCCATCATGTATACTTTACTCAACCACTCTCCTATGTATGGGCATTGCCACAGGGGTGTCCAGTTATAGTTAAATACACTGCTGCAATGATTGCATTTGTACATATGAATTTTGGGTCAATTAATAAGTGTGGGATTGCTGAATTAAAAGGTAAGCACATAAGTAATTCTGATACATTTTATTAAATTGTACTCCAAAATGTTGCACCAGTTTATATTTCCACCAATATTATATAGGAGTGCATGTTTCTCTCAAAAAGCCTAGATAATAGATTGTTATAGACTTTTATTGTTATCAGGCTTTTATTGCCTATTTCTGAAATAAGAATCAGACTCTTAGAATACTTTTAGTTCAAATTATGCGTGTGATTAAATACATTGGATTTTTTAAAGTTAAAGGGCATTTTACCTCTATTTTGTGAATTATCTCTACATCTTTTTTATTGGATTTTTGGCCATTTCCCCCATCAATTTTTATTGGTACTTTATATGTTATGATATTAGCCCTTTATCTATAAGTTATAAAAATTGTTCTCAGTTTCTCTGTTGTCTTGTGACTTCATTCATGCTGCCCCTTTACACAGAAAAGTAAAAAAAAACAAAAAAACAAAAACAAACAAACAAAAAGCCCAAAATAAATCAACAAAACAAGAAGGCAACCAATCAAATGGGAGAAGATATTTGCAAATAACACCTCCAGTAAGGGGCTAATATTTAAAGCATAGAACAGATTCATACAATTCATCAACAACAAAACCAATCCTATTTAAAAATGAGCAGAGAACCTGACTAGACACTTTAGTAAAAGTTTGAGCATCAACAGATATATAAAAAGATGCTCACCATCTAGTTGTAAGGGAACTGTAACTAAAAACCACAATAAGCTATCATCTCACATCTGTTAGAATAGCTATGAACTGATAAAGAGTGACTTCAGGTTCTATTACACAAAGAAAGCTAAGGACAAAAGAGTGTAATACAAGAAAAAAGGGGAAATACTAGGTGTACCGGTTAATAATGCAGATTTTTTTTTTTACTAGATGGAGTTCAATATATATATATATGTGTGTGTGTGTGTATATATATATATATATATATATATATATATATATATATATATATGTTGATATATACGTATGCAATTTGGTATGTATGCTATTTTGTTGTATTGACCGCAAGCTTCAAAACTTCATATGTCAAATTTGTTGAAGGTACTAACATCATAGACATTGTTATGCTTAAAAATGTCAAATTTTGTGCCAAAGAAAGATCATTTGCCGGAAGTTTTAATTCATTATTTTGAAGAAAAGTGCTGCTGAAAGTTATCGTATACTTCAGGAAGCTTATGGTGAACATGCTCCATCTCAACATACTTGTGAACACTGGTTTAAATGCTTTAAAAGTGGTGATTTCGATGTGAAAGACAAAGAACGTCCAGGTCAACCGAAAAAGTTTGAAGACCAACAATTACAAGCATTATTGAATGAAAATGTATGTCAAACGCAAAAACAACTTGCAGAAAGATTAAACGTTGCTCAGCAAACAATTTATGATCATTTACAAGCAATGAGAAAGATTTTAAAGGAAGGAAAATGGGTGCCACATCAACTGAACGAAAGACAAATGGAAAACCAAAAAGTCATCAGTAAAATGTTGCTTCAACAGCGCAAAAGAAAGTCTTTTTTGCATCGAATTGTGACTGGCGATGAAAAGTGGATTTATTTTGAGAATTCCCAAATGCACAAAATCATTGGTTGATCCAGGTCAACCATCAACATAGACTGCAAGGCCAAATCACTTCAGAAAGAAGACAATGCTCTGCATTTGGTGGGATCAGGAAGGTATGTTGTATTGTGAGCTCTAAAACCAGGTGAAACCATTAATATTGACCATTACCAACAACAAATAATCAATTTGAACCATGCGTTGATCATGAAACAACCAGAATGGCAAAGTAATTTTGCTTCATGATGACACACCATCACAAACTGGCTGAATGGCTGATGGCTGTTTGCAGGCTGGCCACAGCCCCTTCAGGGTGGGGGTCCCTGCTGGGGTGCTTGGCCAGCCTGGGTGAGGGGCTGAGGGCCATTTTCAGGCTGGCCAAGCCCCCAACCAGGAACCCTCACCCCATGAGGATGTGGCCATCCTGGGTGAGGGGCTGATGGCTGTTTGCAGGTTGGCCATCGCCCCCAGCAACCCAAGTTCCCATAAGGCTGGCTGGAAGCAAGTACCTGGGATATATTTATCTTCTATAATTGCAACTTTGTTGCCTTGAGCGGAGGCCACAGCTGGTCAGGCAGGTGGGAAGCTTGGCTTCCTCCACCACCAGGGTAACCAAGCCTCCTGCTTGCTCCGCTTCCGTGGCTGTTGGTCGCCATCTTGGTTGGGTTAATTTGGATATAGTTGCTCTGATTGGCTGGTGGGCATGGGTTGGGGTGTAGCGAAGTGACACCAATTTGCATGTTTCTCTTTTATTAGTGTAGATACTAATAGAAGCCTGGTGCATGAAATTCATGCACAGGAGGAGGAGGGGCCCTCAGCTAGGCTTGTGCCCTCTAGAACCCCTTGCTCTACTGCCCATTTGCTTGTTGGTCTTTACTGCTCGGCTCTTTGCTCCTTAGTGCTGCCATGGAGGTGGAGGAGGCACCCGCCACTACCGCTGCACTCACCAGCCATGAGCCCAGCTTCTGGCTGAACAGCACTCTCCCTGTGAGATTACACTGACCACCAGGGTGCAGCTCCTGTATTGAGCGTTGCCCCCTGGTAGTCAGTGCGAATCATAGAGACCAGTTGTTTTGCTTGTTCTGCTGTAATGGTCGCTTAGGCTTTAATTATATGGATATTTAATCATAAATGGTTCTGCTAGTAAATAATGTAATTAAGAATCCTACTATGACTTGTAAATTATAATAAGTAGAGATTTGGATATGTTGCAGTGACTTTAGGCATAAAACACAAATTTATATATGTAAAAATTATACAATTTCTTTTATTTAAACATACTATAAAAATGTTGGGACTTAGACAATTTTCTTAGATATTTATGAAAGTATTTTGATAATAGTGGATAAGTAAGGGAGGATGGCAATATGAAATATTTCTGCAAATTAAGGAAATAAATGTTGATTTTGTATTCTATGTTCTTCATTGTAACCAAGGATTAGATATTGCGAAGATCTCCTCTAGAACATAATTATGAGGAGACATTTTGGTATATGACTATTTTTTTTTAATAAAAGGAGAAATTTTGGGGAAGTTTCCAACAAACAAACATATTTCTCCTGAAAACTAGGTTTATATGAACCAAAAAGAAATAAGCCAAAAATCTAATCTTATCCTGAAGTTTCAATGTCTGACTCTTACCAGAGTTATTAGTTAGTTAAATTGAGTAACTGTGTTCTTTCATTTTTGTCTTATTTTCCCTGCCCACACTCTGGGAAAGTTCTTAGTAGCCGGAAAAATGGGTATGTGACGAAAGTTTAAAATGTGATGTGTTCCTGGGCACATGATGAAAACTGGTAACAGTGGGTCCCAATTTCACATGATGTGCTAACATAGTACAACTAAACAGAATGTGAATTCAGACTCTCAACATATGGAGTTATGCTTATGGGAGGCAATGTGGATGACACTATTAATAAAGATCGCTCTAATAATGCAAATGAGATCATGTAACTACAAATAAAACGCCTAAAAGGGTAAGTATCATGATTTGATTTTGAATTTACTGTAGTTGAACAGAAGAAAAGTTTTAATGATGATGTCTACTTGGGAGTTATTAAAACATTTCAAATTCTTATTTAAACCAAAAATAATGTGTGAAGTTCTAGAAATTAACTTCTAGGAAAACATTGCACACTTCTGTCAATGTTTATTAATAACACTCCTTTTTAAAAATATATTTTATTGATTTTTTACAGAGAGGAAGGGAGAGGGATAGAGAGTTAGAAACATCGATGAGAGAGAAACATCGACCAGCTGCCTCCTGCACACCCCCACTGGGGATGTGCCTGCAACCAAGGTACATGCCCTTGACCAGAATCAAACCTGGGACCCTTCAGTCTGCAGGCCAACACTCTATCCACTGAGCCAAACCGGTTAGGGCTTAATAACACTCCTTTATAAGGGTGGTCCTTTCATACGTGGACCTCCCCTTTTTCCTCTCAAAGAGCAGACAGCATCTGCATCTTATCTTTTCTCTGGTTAAGGTGCTCTTGGCTGCTTCTGAGGGCCACCAGGGGTCCCTTTTCTCTTTCAGTCACAGGGGTTCCTGGCTTTCAGTGATCCACATTTTACTACATATAGTCATATGATGTTGCTTCTGAGTTTCAAAGGTAGAAATTCATAACAGTTTTGTAAAGCATTGTATTTGCAAATTTTGTTTTATTATGAATTTGCTTTGAATATAACAAAACTGTAATGACATGTTTGATAAACAATTAAAATACATTCCAATTTATGTCCAAAGAGTCTGATTTAAAAAAAGGACTAGTTTAGCCCTAACCGGTTTGGCTCAGTGGATAGAGCATCAGCCTGCGGACTGAAGAGTCCCAGGTTCAATTCCGGTCAAGGGCATGTACCTTCGTTGCAGGCACATCCCCAGTGAGGGGTATGCAGGAGGCAGCTGATCAATGTTTCTCTCTCATCGATGTTTCTAACTCTCTATCCCTCTCCCTTCCTCTCTGTAAAAAAATCAATAAAATATATTTTTTAAAAAAGACTAGTTTACTAAAGGCAGCCAAAACTTTATAAGAACCTAGTCACAAACCTACATTTTCTAAAGTAATCACATACTGAGGGCAGAGTGCAATAGTTACTATTTAAATTCACTATGTGTCATCAGTAAAAGTTAAATTATACTTGATATATTCTGTTTACTAGGGGATCATTATATGCAATATCTAAGATTTTTATCAGATAATGTGAAAATAAATATTTGTAAAAGAGAATCTTTGGAAGCTGGAAAAATTCTCTCCTCCAAAACAATCTTTTGGTTATGCCAGATAAAGTCCATGTTTTGATCAAATTCTTCCAGGCATTCCGATGTGAACCACAGAACTCACACAATTCAAGGCACATCTTTTAACAAACAAAGCCCTTCAGCTAACCACAGACAGACCTATTGATACATGCTAGTCGCTGCTGGGATTGAAAAGTGAAGGTCTATTCAGTACTGTCTTTCTCTAGACTTCACCCATGATGCGCTCACGGGTGATCAAGAATAAAAGGTGTGTAATTGTTTATAAAAAAGAGCTTTGGTCATACTAGTCTAGCTCTAAAGATAAAATTGTATTTAAAAAATATTCAAGACTAAACCTTACTGAGGCATGTGGTTAAATGTCAAGGAATTTGTATGAGTTTCTTATTTATAACAGTGTTTTTTTTTCTTCTGGTGTTTTGTGTTTTGTTGTTGTTGTTGTTGTTTTTGTTTTAATTTCCCTTCTGGTAGCAGCCATTCAGTGTAATTTAAGAATGAAAAACAGAGTTAATGTAGTACACTTACGTGTTTGGATTCTGCTGCAGTGTCAGCACTTCTGTGGTTAGACACATGAGGCTTACTTTTACCTTTGGGTTGTGCCTTTCTAAAGTAAGTTGCGTGTAGAACATTTCTTATTTTTATTACTGCTAATGCTAGTTTTAGAGAAATGGCAAAACGAAACAAGTCATTTAATACCAGGGCTATTTTGGATCCTAGTTTTATGGTAATTGAAATAAAAACCTTTGATGCAAAAGAATTAGTGACACCAGAATGGTTGCCCCTTAAAACAAGTATGATTATATCAATCTCCTTCATAAGACACTGTTAATATACATTTCAATAACTTAATCTATGGCATTTTTGTACACCAATAATGAATGTACAGAAAGAGAGACTAAAAAAACAATCCCATTTACCATCACACCAAAAAAACTAAGATACCTAGGAATAAATTTAACTAAAGAGGTAAAAGACCTCTACTCAGAAAACTACAGGACGTTGAAAAAAGAGATAGAGGAAGACATAAACAGATGGAAGAACATACC